>OAMR01000423.1:679133-699526 GCA_900205405.1 Echinochloa crus-galli
CAAGCATAGCATACGAAGAGGTTACAAGAAAATATGAAATGCAAATATATACGGGATATGCAACTTGAAGTTCAGATGAACCATGTTCGAAAAGTCGAGACAGACCAGCTTTTCCTGATATCTCAGGCCGGGTGTGTCAACTAGAACGGACATATGTTTGTCGAGCAAACATGAAAAAGGCATGGTTGTTATTGAACCCACACTCTTCCGTAACAAGCTGGATCAGACGGGAGCATATTCTGCAGATCATCCAAAACCCATTTCGTTTTCAGCATTTATCACACACTCCCTTTCATGCATGCTCTCCAGAATATCCAGTTGAGATACCTCAAAAAAGTGGAGCCATCACATGATCCCTTGAGCTGAGCACACGCCACTTGCCACCCCCCCTGCTCACTGTCACCGCCGCCGCCGCTCCTATCACAAAGATCCCTTCACATTCAGACAACGAGAAAACTGGGCAATGCAAATGCATCGATCCCATTGCAACCACATTTCCACAGTTTTGACGTGCCAGAAAGGACAGTTAAATCCGTGCTGATTCCGACACAGATGGCGGCCATCTGGTGGCTATTTTCTTGTGCGTTTTATTTGGGACCTGAAACTCCAACTAGGAGTGGTCTCGACATGCTTCCGGTGACCGGAAAGGAAGGCTGTCAAGCAAAAGGAGAGGCCGGTGTTGTTGCGCCGCCTGCACTTCCACCGGTGTGTGCAACGGGCCAACGGCCATGTGAATGGATATTCTGCAGGCGATGCCGGGATCCTGTAAAGGATGGGTGCACTTTCAAGGGTAGAGAGGACGCAGGGGAGGAGCTTTTGCATCGTGGGCGCCGGTCTGTTGAACTTGACTTGGGTTTTTACCATTTTAGGTTAGGTCCCATACGCTTTCATCTCCTTTCACTATGCGTGAAAAAACCTCAACATAAGGTCTCATCCGAGGTTCCTCATGTTTAGGATAGGAATCAGGAAAGAAGATATAGGCATTTTTTACATAATATGCATACTAAGACTATCTCCAACAACACAACCTAAAAACCTTTCTCCTCACCGCTGTCCGCCTCCTCCCCTTCCTCCTCCTCATCCAACACCGCGCCAATGGATGACACTCCACGTCTGCGGCTTCCTCCACCGTCTCCAGCACGAACAGACCGGCGTGCGGCTGCCGCCGCGCCGCGCCGCCGCCGCCCTGGCGGCCTGGGGGAGCTACACCTTGGCCCGGCCATGGGGAGCTCGACCCCGGCCGCCATGGGGAACTCCACCCCGGCTCGGCCATGGAGGAGCTCGCCCGCCCGCAAGCACGAGAGCGCGCCGCCGCCGGCGAGGCCCTTCCTCCTCGCCGCCGTGCCGCCGCTGTCCGGCTCCTCCCCTTCCTCCTTCTCGTTCGACGCGGTGCCACAGTTTGGGTCGAGGAGAGAGAGACTCAAATTTGCCTCTCCAATCACCTAGGACCCAAAATGGGTAGTGTGTTTGGGTCAATTCTCTATGTTGTTGGAGATAGTCTAAAAGGATCATAGAGAATTGAAAACACTTTTTACCTAAAAATCCACACCCACCCCCTCACAGGGGGCCCACCTGTCGGGTTTTGGAGAGGGAAGGAGAACAAGAAAACAAGAAAAAATTGGATGTTTCAGACGCTTTTAGTTCATTCTCCGTAAAAACTTTTTTCACCCAGCGTTTTGTACCCGTCCGCGCGTACCCACCTCCGGCCAGGTGGGCCCCTACCTCCCCACACGTGCACACAATTATCCCGTATTGCTAATAGATAATAGATTGAAGAGTTTTTCTCCATATAAATAAAAACCAACTAACTTAAAAAATTATGTGCCTCTAGATTTGAGAATACCTAAAGCTTTATATACACAAGTGTGTGCGCACGTGCAACCATCTAGAAAGCATCTTTACATGTTATATTTAATTTATTTTATACATGGCCTTTGCTAGTAAATAATATAAATGGCAAACTTTTATAGATGAATTTATCAATATTTTTATAATCACAGAGGTAAGAAGCCCTGTCTTGTTCTGCTTTTCTTTGTCACAATGAATAGGTGTAAGAGTTATATCTTCCTCTACATCTTATTCAATGGTAATATCGGAGAGACTCCGTGGGTGTGTTTAGTTAAAAAAAGAAGGGAAAGTTTAGTGAAAACGATACATCCGACACTATAGCGCACTGTAGCACTTTTCGTTCGTTTGTGATAAATATTGTCCTACCACGACCTAACTAGGCTCAAAAGATTCGTCTCGTCGTGTACATTAAAAACCATGTAATTAGTTTTTTTTATTTACCCACGTTTAGTGTTCCATGCACGAGGAGAGAGATTTGATGTGATAGGTGAATAGTGAAGTTTGGAGAGAGAATTTTGGGAAATTTGGTGATTTGATGTGGAACTAAACACACGCTGTGTTGTTTGATGTGCTATCTAGCATTTTCATCATAGTACTACCTTCGTTTCAAATTATAGTTCCTTTGATTTTTTTTACTCTAAGTTTGACCGCTTGTCTTATTCAATTTTGTACAAATTATAATATTTTTTATGGTGACCTTTTTTATTAATAAATTTTTTTCAAAAATGACTTAAAATTTAACTATATTTACATAATTTTTTATGATAAAAAAGTCAAACGAACTATAATTTAAAACGGAGGAAGCAGTAAGCTAAGTCTATGACTCTCTGGGTTTCTTAGTTAGCTAGTGGCGCCGTGGCGGCATAACTATTTTGACTCTATGTTTCCTCTTTGGGATGTGGTGTGCGGTGATACGTGTTGGCGCAATGTTTATTTAACGGGTAGAGTTTTAGTCGTTTTTGTATTTTATTTTTCTTTTTCTATTGTGGTCTTATATGGCTATAACCTTTTTTTCTCATGCTGTATTATTAGAAACATATTATAACCAATTCAGCAAGAAGTCCGTGAGATCAAAGTAGGAAATTTTACCAGCAACAAGTGTGAATTCCAGAGCAAATCATGCTGCCAAAAGATGCAGCCGATTTGACGAGGCACGGGAGAAAGAACCCACCCAATCGGCAATCCCTTCTGTTCAGCTCCACTAAACGGTCAATTTACTGCCTGATTGATTTACCTCCACCGTGGGTTAGGTCCGCATCAATTCACGCGAGTAAACGTCGATCACGGCAAGGAAAAGAAAAATCGAGAGCCCAACCAAAGCTTCAGCTCGCAGCACTTGCGGGGAAAAAAAAGAGAGGGGAAAAAGGCGAGCTCGTAAAGCGGCAGGACGGAATCCCATTAGCGCAGCGCAATTAGGCGCGCTCTCGATTAAAGAAGCCAAAAGAATTGTGCGCGGCACCGGAAAGGCGAGGCCTTTGCGCTCGCGCACCGTAGAAATTGTTGCCGGCACCAGCACCACCTCCACGGCCACTCGAGCAGCCGCCGAGCACCCAGCAAGGACCTCTCTCTCCAGGCTCTGTCCTCGCACTCTCCCCTCGAGTCCTCAGCGCCACTTGAAATATCGGTGGGCACGAGCACTCCAGTGTTCCACTGCTCCAGGCTGTGATTTGTGGTGGTGGCCGTGTGCGTCTTGGCCTCTGCTACCTTTCTTGCTTCCTTGGAGAAATTGGAGCCGTTGGGATTCAGGAGCTTGCTGGCCATGGTCCAAGGGTTCGGGGATGGATTGAGGCGTGGGGGAAGAGGAGGGTAGCTTCCTCTTCTTCGGTGATCGGGTCTGGGTCCGTGGGAATCGTGGGATCGTGGGAGCAAGCATGGCGGCGGGTGGGAATTGTCACAGGTATGGATGCCATTTCCTCCGGCCTTGGATTTGGTTCCTAGTTTGGTTGTTCCTTTCGCATTTTGTTAATCGCGCGCCGCCGCCGCCGCTCCCCCGGCTTCCCGGCCTTTTGCCGCGGCGCCAACCGCTGTTCCCCCCCTGCTCCAGCCGCGTGATCGCAGCGCGCGGCAGCATATGTGGCGAATACCGCTACTATTTCCTATTTCTGTCATGTTCTCGGCGTGAAAAATTGGGTATCACAGGTGTATGTCGTTAGCTCTTTTTAGTTGATTGAAAGCGAAATAACTGAATTGTTTGCTGGCTTTGGAGTTGTGGGATTGGATGGATTTAGTCTTATGATTATTGTATAATAAGGTAACTAAGGTTTAGTTTGGCTCCATCTTTGTTTGTTTTTAGGAGCACGTGACTACCATGGAGTGGTAATTTGCAGTATTTGATTTGTTTGGCAGGCTTGTTCATTGGATGGGTTGTCATTTAGTAGCTGCTTATGAGCGATTACATGTCGAAGCGTATGCTATTTGTAGTTATCTTTTTTTTTTTGGCGACTTTGCAGTTAACATTTTTTTCTAAGAAGAATCTAAACTACCTAGGTTGAGTTCACAAATCGACATTTGTTAACTAAAAAACTAGGTTCCCCTGATCCAAAGTCACTTGTCTGATAGGTTCTTTGATTAAATAAAGTTTCTAGGTTATTTTAGGGGCTTGGGTGTGAAGTTTTGTTTTTTGAGATCTAGATTTATTGAATCATCCACTCTGGCTTCTTTGGTTGATTTGATTTTTACCTACCTGATCTATTAGAGTATTAGTGCTTCAGCATGAACTTTCAGATGGTTCATTGTACTGAATACCTACATTCATTTGAACTTGCAGTAGAAAAAGGGACATATTATTTGTTGTAGTTTTACATTGATAAATGAAATAACGTTTACATGTTTGTGCGTGTCATAACAAGTGAATCTCTGTACTTAAAGATTCCCACTGCCATTCTAGTAATAATCTTAATGTATCAGGTTTGTTCGTTGTTAGATTTCATGTATTTCTATTTTTGTCAGTTTGTGACTTTTATTCTTTTGGTGTTTTAGACTATATATACTCAGTATGGCGTTTTGTAAACAAAATGGGAATTCGAACTAAGTGGTAGAAATAATTTGGCAGTTTTTATCAATAAATATCATTTTGTTGCAACTGAATCAGATTTCTTTAATCACTAAGACCAGTGATTATGAAACTTAAAAAAATATTTGAACTTGGTTATATTCTGGGAAATATTTTTTTTTCTAATCTGCCAATTCTTTATTGTGCTATATCTTTTCAAATTTGGACTCACTTTTAACTTTTCACTATGCTTATTCTTGACAAATTCCATACCTGGAAATAGCCTAGTATAGTGAGAAATTAGAGGCATTGGCTACTGTGCTTGTCCTTAAAAGTTTGGTCTTCCTTGATCAGCATATTTTTTGAGCATGTAAAAAGAAGTTCTCTCTTTGTGGGCTTGCTTGTTATTATTTTGTAGCAGGATAAACATCTGGACTAATCCTTTCCTGCTATGGTTTCAGGATCTGCTGATCTTTGCAATCGGATCAGAAAGACCACTCTGTTCTGTGATCTCTTCATAAGTGAATCCCTCTCTGTGAAAAGCTGTTATCTTGGTTGTTTTCTTGAGGAGTACTGGTCACCGGATAGTAGCATATTCTCTTCTGTCTGATTGGGCATTTGGGCGTGGTCACAGATTGATGCTCCTGATCACTTGTGTCCTCTTCTCAAGTGCTCATCCAGAGTATACCATCTGGTAGCTGGTATTTCCTCTATTGGAATTACCTCCCTTCATAGGGAAGTCCTTGTTTTAGGGCAAATCTCCTTTGGCAAACATAGTTTAGAGTGCATCACTTTGTTGGTTATCCTGAGCTTATTCCCCTGGTTGAATGAAATATCAGCACCAAGAGACTTCCAAATGATCCCCATTAGGAAATTCTCAGTTAGTTTGATGGAAGTTTCAGAAGGTTCCGTTCCTGCTCAGGTTTTCTCCGTCAAGTGTATCAGCTGATTTGCTGGGCAAATCTCCTTTGGCAATACTTACCGTTTCTTTTGGGCAAATCTCCTTTGGCATTAGCTGCTCCACATCTCTCTCTCTGTGGGCAAATCTCCTTTGGCACTAGTTCTAGTTCTAGCTTTAGATTCATATTGCTCTTTGGGCAAATCTCCTTTGGCACAAAATACTACCGTTTCTTATTTACTATTTGGGTAAATCTCCTTGAGCTGCGAGTAGCAGCAGCTGTATCAGGGTAATTCTCCTTTGGCATCAACAGTCAAGTGTGCTGGTGCATGCTCATAACTTCTACCAAAATATCAAGAAGTACTTCTGGAAGGTAATACACTAATTTCCTTAACATATTATTCTGTGGCGCCTGCCAAGTTATGAACTACAACTAATGCATGGTCATCATAACTTAAATCATAGGACATGTATTTAACTCAAAATTAGAATAGAAGGTAGAGAAAATGAATTTTGACATAAGCATCAGCAGAAGGCCACAGGGCCATACAGACACATTGCAGTGGTTAGATAATAGATTAGTATATATTACATAATGTCATAATGGAAATGTCTCCACAAGGTTTCTCTGCCATTCCTTATGTGGTTGATATAGTCCTGGTTTGTTGTCATGGCAGAATGGAAGGGAAACAAAAAAGAATAAGCATATGGGACAACAAAAGAATCCAATGACAAATATCAGAACTAAATGGTAGAGAGAGAAATTATGAGCAGACCAAGGGTTTTAACAATTTGGAACAATTACTTTTTGACAAAAAAAATAGACCTACATTGTCCTTAAGCTAATTAATGTTTGGTATTCTTTAGGTGCTGGTACTTCCCAATACATTGCACACGCTGTAAAGAGGTCTAGTTCTGTATTATTCTGTCTCGATATGATCTGTAATCCTTATAAGTTGCTTTTATTTTCTGCAGGAATACTTGGCCGTCTGCCTTGGTATACTGGCATTTCAAACATCAACTTGCTTATTGCTGTTTGCTCTTGAGATTACCACGTTATCCATACAGTACACACCTTATTAAAAGAAGGTGAGCATTCACTAAATTTAACATTTCTTGACAAGGTTGTCTTATAACATGAAATGACCAAGTGTGGTGTTGCAGGGCTTGGAACCATGGATTCGTTTGCAATTGACTCGGATAGTGATTCATATACTGGAACCAGTGACAGCGAAGACCAAGAAGAATGTGAATTTACATACAGCGACCATGCCCAAAATATCTTGTCCAGCCTGGACGAGAGCATTGGAAAGATTGATAATTTTCTGACTTTTGAAAGGGGGTTTCTGCATGGCGACATAGTCTGCCCTGTTTCTGATCCCTCAGGTCAGCTGGGACGTGTTGTTGGTGTCGCTATGTTTGTTGACTTGGAGACAAGCTCTGGTGACATCATTAAAGATGTGAACAGCAAGAAGCTATCAAGAGTGAGATCCTTCGTTTCTGGAGACTGCGTTGTTATGGGACCATGGATTGGACGGGTGATCAGAGCATTTGACCTTGTTACTGTTATGTTCAGTGATGGGGCGAAGTGTGAAATGCTGTTAAGGGATTCTGAGGCGCTGAAGCCCGTTCTCCCTACTCTTTTTGAAGATGCACCTTATTTTTACTATCCTGGCCAACGTGTGAGGATTGTCCAGTCCTCGGTTTCCAAGTCGGCAACATGGTTGTGTGGATCATGGAGACCCAATAGAGATGACGGTGTTGTCTCTCATGTAGATGTTGGGCTGGTGCATGTGAACTGGATCACATCTGTGACCAATGTTTGGGGAGATGAATCATCAAGTCTTTCAAACTTTCAGGATCCAAAGGACCTCACTTTGCTTTCATGCTTCCCTTATGCTAATTGGCAACTGGGTGATTGGTGTGCTCTTACGGCTGACAACAATGGATGTCTGTGGATGGATTCTGGCAAGTCTTGCATTCTTAGTAAAGCCTGGAACTGCAACTCTCATGTGCACATGGATTTGGAAATTAATAGTTCAGGTTGTTCTCAAACATATGTTGTTTCCAAGACAAAGAGCACTGTTGATGTTCTATGGCAAAATGGAAGCATGTCCCTTGGTCTGGAACCCCAGACACTGGTTCCTGTCAGTACCCTTGGCGATTATGATTTTTGGCCAGGGCAATTTGTCCTAGAGAAACTATCTGTAGAGGATGCTGCAAGATGTCAGCGAACTGGGATAGTGAGAGATGTGGATGCACTCGAGCGAACTGTAAATGTAAAATGGATTAATCCTGCAGGCAGTGACACTGTCAGCTATGGAAGTGGTCCTACAGTGGAGACTGTGAGTGCTTATGAGCTGGTAGAGCACCCAGATTTCTCCTTCTGCACTGGTGAGGTTGTTATCAGATCAGCTGTGAACATAGACAAGTCTGAAGCTGATCTCACAAACAGGTCATTGGCAAGCAGGGAATCATTGGTTACCCACTCTGACTTCTTGTCATGCATCGGTAATGTGCTTGGGTACAAGGATGATGGAATTGAAGTCCAATGGGCTAGTGGTGTGATATCCCAGGTAAGCTTAGCTTTAACTCTGCCACTAGCTTTATAAGTGCTAGTTTACTTTCTTGGGCTGTATTTTGTTGATTCTTGTATATATATTTTTAGTTTGAGATATGTGTTTCGACATACTATTGGTAACATATATCTTGTCCAATGCCAGGTGCAGCATTTTGAAATAATCGGACTGGATAAGCTTCTTGATAGTTCAATAGAATCAATGAATGAGGAACATGCAACCGGTGATTCAGTGGACGTGGATGAGCAGGGGGAAATGCACCATGAGAATGCAAACGTCTGTTTCTCTCTCTATCCTTTATTGAGCCAATTATGATCTTAATAACCTTTTTTAAAAGGTACTAAGAGCGTTTTTCTTTTATTCAGATTGCTCTGGAATCTAGTGAAGACTGCACTGGTTCCTTGTGCAAGGCCACTGCTTTTCTCTTCCCCAAGACAGCTTTTGATTTCCTAACAAATGTGGCTGCTAGTTTGTTTGGTAGTCATGGTTCTTCATCTCCGAGCTCAGTAAGTTCCATTTGTCTCTTCTAATTAAGCCAATTTTTCCCCAGATTTCTAAGGTGAAGTTCTTCTTCCAGGTTGTGGTAGACCCTCAATATCAAATTGTGAAGATGGCAGAAATGCAGACATCTGCAGACGAATTGCCAGAAGAAAAACAGATAGTGGAGTTGGCGGCAAAGATTGAGAAGCCAAACCTCTCTTCAGAAGATGACATCTCAAAAAGATTTGATGTAGTGACTGACTGTTCGGATCATCACTTTGTGAAGGAAAGTGGCCATGAAAGTGTAATGCATCTTCTGAAGCTTTCATTGGCATTTTGTTTCTTTTCAAGCATTAGCCATTGGCGCGTATCAAGAATTCTGTGTGATGATAGTTTTTTTTCTATTCTCTTAGGTTACAAGAGGTTGGGTGAAGAAGGTTCAACAGGAATGGATAATCCTGCAAAATGATTTACCGGGTGTGTTTCTCTGTTGTTTGCTTTTTATTCAATCAAAGCACGTTCTGCAGCTGATTCCTATTATTAAACGAGAAACTTGGTTACTTGGAGTAATTGTTTATTTCACTCGGTATTTCCTAGAGATAGTTGGAACAATTGGTAGCGGGTATTACCATAACGTGGTGTGCTTGCATACATGCTTTAGTGTCTAAGGCTAGGTGTAAGTCAAAATACTCCATGCTCCACAGGAACAATAATATGTTTGAAGGAAAGCAGCATTCCTTCACTGGGTGGAGGAAGGTTTCGAGGATGAAATCTTGCTGCAAGCACACAGATTCAAGGAATCTCTTAAGCAGTCAGTTTTTGCTTTGCTTGAGACTCTTGACTGGACTCCTCTCGCATCTCTTTTAGCTCCCTCCCTTCTACAGTTTTCCCTTTCGTTTTGGGCCTGGGGGCCTTTTCTATGTTGGGTTTGTTTTTCCATCGATAATATAATATATTTACCACTGTTTTCCTTTTAAAAATCATAGCATAAAAATTGTTCTATCTCAAGCAGTACACTTATTCATATGCATTCAAGAGTACTGAAAATCAATTAGGTCTAGTTTATGTGTAGTGAGTATGGGCTTTTGCATATTCAGTGTAAAGCAAGCTGTTAAACTGCTACATGAACAATTTTTATGCATTCAAGAGTACTGAAAATCAATTAGGTCTAGTTTATGTGTAGTGAGTATGGGCTTTTGCATATTCAGTGTAAAGCAAGCTGTTAAACTGCTACATGAACAATTTTTATGCATTCAAGAGTACTGAAAATCAATTAGGTCTAGTTTATGTGTAGTGAGTATGGGCTTTTGCATATTCAGTGTAAAGCAAGCTGTTAAACTGCTACATGAACAATTTTTATGCATTCAAGAGTACTGAAAATCAATTAGGTCTAGTTTATGTGTAGTGAGTATGGGCTTTTGCATATTCAGTGTAAAGCAAGCTGTTAAACTGCTACATGAACAATTTTTATGCATTCAAGAGTACTGAAAATCAATTAGGTCTAGTTTATGTGTAGTGAGTATGGGCTTTTGCATATTCAGTGTAAAGCAAGCTGTTAAACTGCTACATGAACAATTTTTATGCATTCAAGAGTACTGAAAATCAATTAGGTCTAGTTTATGTGTAGTGAGTATGGGCTTTTGCATATTCAGTGTAAAGCAAGCTGTTAAACTGCTACATGAACAATTTTTATGCATTCAAGAGTACTGAAAATCAATTAGGTCTAGTTTATGTGTAGTGAGTATGGGCTTTTGCATATTCAGTGTAAAGCAAGCTGTTAAACTGCTACATGAACAATTTTTATGCATTCAAGAGTACTGAAAATCAATTAGGTCTAGTTTATGTGTAGTGAGTATGGGCTTTTGCATATTCAGTGTAAAGCAAGCTGTTAAACTGCTACATGAACAATTTTTATGCATTCAAGAGTACTGAAAATCAATTAGGTCTAGTTTATGTGTAGTGAGTATGGGCTTTTGCATATTCAGTGTAAAGCAAGCTGTTAAACTGCTACATGAACAATTTTTATGCATTCAAGAGTACTGAAAATCAATTAGGTCTAGTTTATGTGTAGTGAGTATGGGCTTTTGCATATTCAGTGTAAAGCAAGCTGTTAAACTGCTACATGAACAATTTTTATGCATTCAAGAGTACTGAAAATCAATTAGGTCTAGTTTATGTGTAGTGAGTATGGGCTTTTGCATATTCAGTGTAAAGCAAGCTGTTAAACTGCTACATGAACAATTTTTATGCATTCAAGAGTACTGAAAATCAATTAGGTCTAGTTTATGTGTAGTGAGTATGGGCTTTTGCATATTCAGTGTAAAGCAAGCTGTTAAACTGCTACATGAACAATTTTTATGCATTCAAGAGTACTGAAAATCAATTAGGTCTAGTTTATGTGTAGTGAGTATGGGCTTTTGCATATTCAGTGTAAAGCAAGCTGTTAAACTGCTACATGAACAATTTTTATGCATTCAAGAGTACTGAAAATCAATTAGGTCTAGTTTATGTGTAGTGAGTATGGGCTTTTGCATATTCAGTGTAAAGCAAGCTGTTAAACTGCTACATGAACAATTGGAAAAAAAATGATGGTGGGTAGGACAACTATTCTTTGTGGGGATCTTGCACTTGGTGGCCGGAAAAAATATTTACCACATAGTACTAAATGATCATTTAATCTGACAATTAGATGCAGTAAAACAATAAGTTACTATGTTTATTGGATGTAGTAATAAGACCTAGACCAACCCAGGAGGAACTAGGCATCTTCAAATTGAGAAGGAATAGGCACCCGAATGCCTCAATGAGCACTTGAACTTGGGTGGTCTATCCATGTTTCTCAAAAAGTGATGGGGTATATTTCGACGATTATGTATATCAGGGGCGGAGGACCATGGTGGCAGGGTATGGCGCTCGCCATACCTTGTTTCTGCCGCAAGTGCCTCTAGGACTTCTCATTTTTCCTATGATGTGCACCGGCGGCCATGGCATTATCGTCTAGATGACCAAAACTCCGACTTGTTTTTTCCATAATATTATATATCTCTATTTATATGTATATATAATTTTATATTTTGTACTAGTTAGATCATTGCATCTTTCATATTTATATTTTACTTTGCATTTGAATCTTACTATATAATTTCGCATACCTTAATTTTATTTCATCCTCCGCCACTGATGTATATGCTTTGTTTCAATTGTGCAGATGGTGTTCATGTAAGAGTTTTTGAGGAAAGGATGGATCTTCTGAGGGCTTGCATTGTTGGGGCAGCTGGAACACCTTATCATGACAATCTTTTTTTCTTTGATATTTTCTTTCCTCCTGACTATCCCCATGAACCACCTGTAAGTTCTTCCGTCTAGTCTACTGTTCTTTCATAAATCTTGCAGTTTTTTTTTGTCAAATAGTAAAAAACTCTGTAAAATTTCCTTTTCAGTCTGTTCACTACCACTCTGGTGGTCTCCGCCTGAACCCAAATTTGTACGAGTCGGGAAAAGTATGTCTGAGCCTTCTCAAGACATGGACAGGAACTGGTAATGAAGTGTGGAATCCTGAGAACTCGACTGTTCTTCAGCTGTTGTTATCCCTTCAGGCCCTTGTTCTAAATGAAAAGCCTTATTTCAACGAGGCGGGCTATGACAAATTTTTGGGTAAGGCTGATGGAGAGAAGAACTCCATCACTTACAATGAGAACGCTTTCCTTCTATCATGCAAGTCCATGATGTATGTTTTACACAGGCCACCAAAGGTATGTCATCAGCTCTGAAGCTTTCGAACTGAGTAATCTCTGAAAACTTATTACTTCTTATGCATCTACCTGAAAACAGTTTATATGCTTCAACTGAACTTGTAAGTTTTTTTCAACTAGAAAAAGTAAAGAATTCTATGAGTTGAGTAATGTGTCGAGCTGTACTGATTCAGATGTTCTGCCCTATCGATCAATCTTAAGAATATGCATATTGATGTATCTGTCCCTTTGTCTAAATTCAGCATTTTGAGAAATTGGTCAAGGAACACTTCACTTGTCACGCCCCACGCATTCTGGATGCCTGCGAGGCTTATCTTGGTGGTGATATCGTTGGACATGCACATGACAAAGCATACATATCAGAGGACGGCAGCAAGAACTGTTCAACCGGGTTCAAGATAATGCTTGGTAAGCTTCTGCCGAAGCTTGCCAGTGCCTTCTCTGAGGCTGGGATTACCAGCAGCCAGTAAACACCCTATATCAGTAATGAAATATGAACACTTCATCAGTAATTATTGTGTGTATTTTGATGCTTGTATATTCCAAATAAAATGTTGCTTTTGTTTATCTTGTAAATGCGGAACAAATCATATTTATGATTTCTGAACTGAAAGATTGATAAGCTAAAGGCAGCTCGAGTGTGGAGTGCCTGGGTTTGGGTTGTATTGTATTCACGTGTGAAAAGTGTGTAAACGTGTATCATTTAACAGTTTGTCTAAATTATTGACGGTACGGTTGTATATGTTTTTTTTTCTTTTGCGAAAGACCGGACGGCTCGCTGTCGACGGGACGCCACCTATTACTGAAACAAATAGCACTGGTTAAATCTTAAACGAATCAAGGAACATGTGACACTCACGTTAAGCCGAGGACTCAGAATCCGGAAGGGTATGTCGACAATAAACCTACTGTTGTATGTGTATTTGCTGATACTACAGTGAAATTAACAAAAGGCAACGTATCAATGGCCTTATCAACTGTTGTATGTGTATTTGCTGATACTACATGTCCCTTGGTCTGGAACCCCAGACACTGGTTCCTGTCAGTACCCTTGGCGATTATGATTTTTGGCCAGGGCAATTTGTCCTAGAGAAACTATCTGTAGAGGATGCTGCAAGATGTCAGCGAACTGGGATAGTGAGAGATGTGGATGCACTCGAGCGAACTGTAAATGTAAAATGGATTAATCCTGCAGGCAGTGACACTGTCAGCTATGGAAGTGGTCCTACAGTGGAGACTGTGAGTGCTTATGAGCTGGTAGAGCACCCAGATTTCTCCTTCTGCACTGGTGAGGTTGTTATCAGATCAGCTGTGAACATAGACAAGTCTGAAGCTGATCTCTCAAACAGGTCATTGACAAGCAGGGAATCATTGGTTACCCACTCTGACTTCTTGTCATGCATCGGTAATGTGCTTGGGTACAAGGATGATGGAATTGAAGTCCAATGGGCTAGTGGTGTGATATCCCAGGTAAGCTTAGCTTTAACTCTGCCACTAGCTTTATAAGTGCTAGTTCTGGATACTGGTCATGTTTGGTCAATAGTTTACTTTCTTAGGCTGTATTTTGTTGATTCTTATATATATATTTTTAGTTTGAGATATGTGTTTCGACATACTATTGGTAACATATCTCTCTCTTGTCCAATGTCAGGTGCAGCATTTTGAAATAATCGGACTGGATAAGCTTCTTGATAGTTCAATAGAATCAATGAATGAGGAACATGCAACCGGTGATTCGGTGGACGTGGCTGAGCAGGAGGAAATGCACCATGAGAATGCAAACGTCTGTTTCTCTCTCTATCCTTTATTGAGCCAATTATGATCTTAATAACCTTTTTTAAAAGGTACTAAGAGCGTTTTTCTTTTATTCAGATTGCTCTGGAATCTAGTGAAGACTGCACTGGTTCCTTGTGCAAGGCCACTGCTTTTCTCTTCCCCAAGACAGCTTTTGATTTCCTAACCAATGTGGCTGCTAGTTTGTTTGGTAGTCATGGTTCTCCATCTCCGAGTTCAGTAAGTTCCATTTGTCTCTTCTAATTAAGCCAAAATTTCCCCAGATTTCTAAGGTGAAATTTTTCTTCCAGGTTGTGGTAGACCCTCAATATCAAATTGTGAAGATGGCAGAAATGCAGACATCTGCAGACGAATTCCCAGAAGAAAGACAGATAGTGGAGTTGGCGGCAAAGATTGAGAAGCCAAACCTCTCTTCAGAAGATGTCATCTCAAAAAAATTTGATGTAGTGACTGACTGTTCGGATCATCACTTTGTGAAGGAAAGTGCCCATGAAAGTGTAATGCATCTTCTGAAGCTTTCATTGGCATTTTGTTTCTTTTCAAGCAATAGCCATTGGTGCGTAGTATCAAGAATTCTGTGTGATGATAGTTTTTTTTCTATTCTCTTAGGTTACAAGAGGTTGGGTGAAGAAGGTTCAACAGGAATGGATAATCCTGCAAAATGATTTACCAGGTGTGTTTCTCTGTTGTTTGTTTTTTATTCAATCAAAGCACGTTCTGCAGCTGATTCCTATTATTAAATGAGAAACTTGGAGTGGTTATTTATTTCACTCGGTATTTCTTAGATATAGTTGGAACAATTGGTAGCGAGTATTACCATAATGTGGTGTGCTTGCATACATGCATTAGTGTCTAAGGCTAGGTGTAAGTCAAAATACTCCATGCTCCACAGGAACAATAATATGTTTGAAGGAAAGCAGCACAGATTCAAGGAATCTCTTAAGCAGTCAGTTTTTGCTTGGCTTGAGACTCTTGACTGGACTCCTCTCGCAGCTCCCTCCCTTTTACAGTTTTCCCCTTTTGTTTTGGACCCGAGGGCCTTTTCTATGTAGGGTTTGTGTTTTCCATCGATAATAATAATGTATTTACCACTGTTTTCCTTTAAAAAAAATCATAGCATGAAATTGTTCTATCTCAAGCAGTTACACTTATTCATATGCATTCAAGAGTACTGAAAAATCAATTAGGTCTAATGTGTAGTGTGTATGGGCTTTTGCATATTCAGTGTAAAGCAAACTGTTAAACTGCTACATGAACAATTGGGAAGAAATGGTGGGTAGGACAACTATTCTTTGTGGGAATCTTGCGCTTGGTGGCCGGAAAAAAATA
Source organism: Echinochloa crus-galli (assembly GCA_900205405.1). Taxonomy (NCBI): domain Eukaryota; kingdom Viridiplantae; phylum Streptophyta; class Magnoliopsida; order Poales; family Poaceae; genus Echinochloa; species Echinochloa crus-galli. The sequence continues at coordinate 694,806 of OAMR01000423.1, forward strand.
TTTACCACCCAGTACTAAGTGATCATTTAATCTGACAATTAGATGCAGTAAACAATAAGTTACTATGTTTATTGGATGTAGTAAAAGACCTAGACCAAGTGACCAACCCAGGAGGAACTAGGCATCTTTAAATTGAGAAGGAATAGGCACCCGAATGCCTCAACGAGGACTTGAAATTGGGTGGCCTGTCCATGTTTCTCAAAAAGTGATGGGGTATATTTCGACGATTATGTATATGCTTTGTTTCAATTCTGCAGATGGTATTCATGTAAGAGTTTTTGAGGAAAGGATGGATCTTCTGAGGGCTTGCATTGTTGGGGCAGCTGGAACACCTTATCATGACAATCTTTTTTTCTTTGATATTTTCTTTCCTCCTGACTATCCCCATGAACCACCTGTAAGTTCTTCCGTCTAGTCTACTGTTCTTTCATAAATCTTGCAGTTTTTTTTTGTCAAATAGTAAAAAACTCTGTAAAATTTCCTTTTCAGTCTGTTCACTACCACTCTGGTGGTCTCCGCCTGAACCCAAATTTGTACGAGTCGGGAAAAGTATGTCTGAGCCTTCTCAAGACATGGACAGGAACTGGTAATGAAGTGTGGAATCCTGAGAACTCGACTGTTCTTCAGCTGTTGTTATCCCTTCAGGCCCTTGTTCTAAATGAAAAGCCTTATTTCAACGAGGCGGGCTATGACAAATTTTTGGGTAAGGCTGATGGAGAGAAGAACTCCATCACTTACAATGAGAATGCTTTCCTTCTATCATGCAAGTCCATGATGTATGTTTTACACAGGCCACCAAAGGTATGTCATCAGCTCTGAAGCTTTCGAACTGAGTAATCTCTGAAAACTTATTACTTCTTATGCATCTACCTGAAAACAGTTTATATGCTTCAACTGAACTTGTAAGTTTTTTTCAACTAGAAAAAGTAAAGAATTCTATGAGTTGAGTAATGTGTCGAGCTGTACTGATTCAGATGTTCTGCCCTATCGATCAATCTTAAGAATATGCATATTGATGTATCTGTCCCTTTGTCTAAATTCAGCATTTTGAGAAATTGGTCAAGGAACACTTCACTTGTCACGCCCCACGCATTCTGGATGCCTGCGAGGCTTATCTTGGTGGTGATCTCGTTGGACATGCACATGACAAAGCATACATATCAGAGGACGGCAGCAAGAACTGTTCAACCGGGTTCAAGATAATGCTTGGTAAGCTTCTGCCGAAGCTTGCCAGTGCCTTCTGTGAGGCTGGGATTACCAGCAGCCAGTAAACTCCCTATATCAGTAATGAAATCGGAACACTTTATCAGTAATTATTGTGTGTATTTTGATGCTTGTATATTCCAAATAAAATGTTGCTTTTGTTTATCTTGTAAATGCGGAACAAATCGTATGCATGATTTCTGAACTGAAAGATTGATAAGCTAAAGGCAGCTCGAGTGTGGAGTGCCTGGGTTTGGGTTGTATTGTATTCACGTGTGAAAAGTGTGTAAACGTGTATCATTTAACAGTTTGTCTAAATTATTGACAGTGCGGTTGTATATGTTCTTTTTTCTTTTGCGAAAGACCGGACGGTTCGCTGTCGACGGGACGCCGCCTATTACTGAAACAAATAGCACTGATTAAATCTTAAACGAATCAGGGAACATGTGACACTCACATTAAGCCGAGGACTCAGAATCTGGAAGGGTATGTCGACAATAAACCTTATCGTGTATTTGCTGATACTACACTGAAATTAACAAAAGGCAACGTATCAAAGGCCTTATCAACTTTGTCAGGTGAAGACTTGGACTGCCCCCTTCGTGGACAGTCGGACAATGGCGGCGTCGCGTTCTCCTTGGAGGCATCGTCTTGCATGGCCCTCACTCTGCCCTGGTTCCGGGATAGTAGAGATTTGATGACGTGCGGTTGATGACGTGCGGGTGTTCCGAGTGTCCCTTCTGCAGGTGTTGGCTTATCTTAGGGCTTCAGCCGTTTTTGGTTGTGTCGTTTGTATCGGTTGTTGGTGGTTCGGTGGTTAGCTAGTGTTTGCTTCCTCCTGTCGTTTTAGTTGCCGTGGTTGGTCGTTGTAGTTGTAGCTGTTTCCTTTGTAACTCCGCGCCTTAGAGGTTCTTCTAAGGTTGCTTAGCTGTAATTCTCTTCTTCTTAATGAAATACGTGCTATGCACGTTCTCAAAAAATCAACTGTTGTATGTGTATTTGCTGATACTACACTGGAATTAACAAAAGGCAACGTATCAAAGGCCTTATCAACTGTTGTATATGTATTTGCTGATACTACAATGAAATTAACAAAAGGCAACGTATCAAAGGTCTTATCAATTGTTGTATGTGTATTTGCTGATACTGAAATTAACAAAAGGCAACGTATCAAAGGCCTTAACGGTCGTATGTGTCTTTTAATTCCTTATATATTTGTTTACTGCACAGATGCTACTTCCTATATTTCAAATTGCATGTTGTTTTATTTTTATGCTAACTTATATTTTTTGTATCTTTAACCAAATTTATACAAAACATATTAACATGTGCAATACTAAATAAATATATTCAAGACATCTTTGTTGGATTTAATGCGATTAATTTGAAGTTAAGTATGTTGGTGGATTTCTATAAACTATAAGCGTAGTCAGAGTTAGGATTAAAATAAAACTAAATTGGAAGAAAATAAATAGAGAAACAAAGAAAGACCATTGCTGTCACTCCAAACTCTTAATTTTCTACTTCTGCCTTTATGTCGTGTACCAATGATAGAGTTCATTCAACCTCCAGATCGTCGGTGGTATTCGGTGAACTCGTGGCTCGTGCAAAATCCCAAATTCTTGAAGATGACACATTCCAAAAAAGAATTGTATAATTTCCTTTCCATTGGGAATTTGTGACATATCATTTTGGATAAAATTATTGTATATCAATATTCTTTTTGGTATTTTATTTAATATTTATGCAAATGGAAAGGAACATGTCACATTTTTATTCGGATTTGAGTTGTTTTTTTTCAAAAACATAATATAGATACGCGCTCATGTAAACTCACTCCTATACATACAACCTTAATAAGCACTTTCAAAGACAAAGGGCCCGATGCATACAGTATGACGGCATGAGCCATATGAGAAAGAATCAATGGAACCTAATGAGCATGGTATTTGATGAGATAAGGGCGAACATGAGTTCAAATAAGGTGAGCATGAGTTCAAAAGGTGTTTTAAATAAGTTCATTTTCAACTTTGCTCTAATTTAAACTTTAAAGTTTTTACAAAGTTTATACAAAGAATATAATGACATTTAGAATACTAAACAAGTGCACTATCAAGATACTGCCCTCCGTCCCAAGAAAGAAGTCTAGAAATTTTAGGACAGATTAACGAGAAAGTAAAATTACATTGATTGCCCCTAATTATTACCACTAATTGATTGTTGCATTCACATTCACCTACTAAATATGGTATAATGACTTATTTTTTGGGACAAATTTTGAATCCTACAGTGTCTTTTTTTTCTGAGACGGAGGGAGTATATTTTATAGTGAATTTAATGAGCTAATTTAAAGTCGCAAATGTTGATGCTTTTTTATGAACTTGGTCGAAATTAAATATATTTGATTTTATGAGAAAGCTAAAATGAACTATAATTTGAAACAACATGAATATTTGCTAATAAATTTTGAATAAGCGCTCAAATGAGATACATCAGTACGTTTGGCAATAATGGGCTTTGAAGGCAACATATAGTGATGTACTCACAGAAGTACCAGATCTTTATTCTCGTAGCAAAACCAAGCAAGAGATTGAGACTGGAAGTTGAACTCTCAATGATTTTATTTTGCGAAACATGGGACATACATAAACATTCAGAGATGCGCACGTACATTCACCCCCTATAAGTACGAGAAGCTCTAAAAGACTCAACTACCAAATCATATATAGAACACTTTTGCTCCGATCTCAAATTCTCGTACTCCTTTTCATTTCTTTTTTCTTTTTGGAATACCCCTTTTCATTTCTTGGCAACACCGAGGTGGGAAATAGATAAAGTGGTTTAAATATACTCATTCAAAATTAGATTGTTTTAGTTTCGTAAGATAAATCTCTCTGATTTTTATTAAACTAGCATGAACGCACGTACGGCACGCACGTTTATTGATGACACGTAGTTACTAAAACAATATCACTTGAGTGGACCATGGTAAACGGACCAGTCGTGCGAAGTGCTTTTAAAAATACTTTATATTCACTCTCTCATGTATAGAGAGCTTTAATTATTCTCAAATCTAGATGCACATCATTTTTGAGATAGTTGGTCTTTATTTATATGAAAAAACTCTCTAATTTATTGTCTATTAGCAATACGGGATAACGGATCGCGGTGGAATTGTGGGTCCCTTGAGTACGTGGGTACCTGCGGGTGTCTTAAGTGAAAAAAGTTTTGAGTTTTGAGGGGGAAATCAACGCAAGAATGTCTTTCCCCCTTTTGACCATTCATCAACCAAATTATTTGTTGTAGTTTTACATTGATAAATGAAATAACCTTTACATGTTTACATTCCCACTGCCATTCTAGTAATAATCTTAATGTATCAGGTTTGTTCGTTGTTGATTTCATGTATTTCTATTTTTGTCAGTTTGTGACTTTTATTCTTTTGGTGTTTTAGACTATATATACTCAGTATGGCGTTTTGTAAACAAAATGGGAATTCGAACTAAGTGGTAGAAATA
>OAMR01000423.1:711130-728359 GCA_900205405.1 Echinochloa crus-galli
CTAACTAGGCTCAAAAGATTCGTCTCGTCGTGTACATCAAAATCATGCAACTAGTTTTTTTATTTACTCACGTTTAGTACTCCATTATCCTGGCACAGTTTTGGGATGATGTTGATATGACATCTTGCCTAACCCTTTTTATCGTACCACCACTCGACCGTTGTATGTGGCAACGGCCTAGCATAAATCCCACTAGTTAAGCTGTTGGTTGTGTGGTGTGCTGGTGAGCAACAGTGGGCTATGGAGCCGGGGATACGATCTATGTGAGTTATGCCCCTGGGTAGAACCTCGTTGGTAGGTTGCTGACCCCCTAGTCGCGTCTGTGATAACTTGTCAGTTTAGCTATGGTGGGTAATGGCTTTGATAGGAGCTGCACTGGCACTAAGGTGTTCATGTTGTGGTAGCCTTCTTGTGGTTGTGTACACCTCTGCAGAGTTAAAACCTATCCGGATAGCCGTGTCCACGGCATTGGGCGAGTTATGGCTTGGTCACTTCACTAGTCCCCTGTTTTGGTGGAAATGTTGATATTGAGTAAAGACTTTGGTTTTGGGCTATGACAGACGGGGAGTCTGGTAGCAGTGGGTTGGAGTGGAAAAAGGAAAATCAGTTATACGATGTTACTACTAAAACGATTGAGAAAACCCATATAAACCCTTGCATGTGTAAAACTAGCTTTGCTGCAAAATAAACCGTAAACCTGCCTTGAATAATATCCTTGCATACTCTGTTATATACCTTCCGTGGATGTGGTTGTGCTTGCTGAGTACGTTAGTACTCACCCTTGCTTAATTTGTTACAGAAGTGGATCCAGACTTTGTCCCTGAGGACGTCGAGTAGGAGGGTTCGTTCTACACCCAACCTTTGCCTGTGCGTTAGGGCCACCCGCCGGAAGCCGCATGCATTGCCACTCTGATGAAGACCTCTACGTGTTCAACCTTTTTATCTGGAGCTTAGCGTTAGTTCTGTTTGTCGTGGCCCTGCAATGCCACCGTCACCCGTAGTGTTGTTTTTGTACTGAACCAACTGTTGTAATAATGTGAACCAGCATCCTGGGACTGGTATTTGTATCACATTAAGTTCTCTCTTTCGAGGGGACGCTTCAGATGGGCAGTCACAAACTGGAGGTTATTGTCATGGAGATCTTCAGCAAGTTCGGCTGGATGGCAAGAAATAGGCTGCAGTTTTAGCTGGTTGAGTAGGGAAGTGGTGTCTTTTACTTTACTGTTTAGGTGGTAAGCAAGAGGTCTGGTTGTAATCGCTGGGTCACTTGTCGTTTTTGTTCCTGTCAGGTATGCGCTTGTGGCTACCTGATGGTGGGTTTAAATACCTGTGGATGGTGACTTTGTTTGGCTGCAGGCATTCACATGTGCGGATGTTGAGGCCGGATTTTCCTTATTCTAAAAAAATACTTTATTCCCCAGAAACGCACGTGAGTAGCCCAGGGCCCACTGTCCAGCCTCGCACACCCACCGGGTCCACAGATGCTGAAATAGAGCCAGCCCCACGTGCGAGCTGATTGCCTGTGAATGCAGAAAGCCGAGAGCCTATGGCGGGGTCCCACTGCGCACCGGACGGACCTCTGTAGAAATCCCAAAATCCAAACTGCCTTTTTCGCATTTCTCCTCTTCGAAAATCATTTTTGCTGTATAAATTTCTTCCCCCCTTCAGTCTACGCCGGCACGCCGCACTCATCCACCCAAACCCTTCCCCACCCACCTCGCCGGAACCCTAACGGCGGCGGCCGGCGCCGGGGATCGGCGCCGATAGCATTGCTGCGGCCCCCGATGGCGACCCACGCCTCCAAGTGAGTCACCCCCGGCGCCGATCTATTTGGCCGCTCTCTTCGTTCGGTTTCGCCCTTCCGTCAATTCTGATGCGGAATTTTGTTGGTCCGGTGATCTGATACCCGTTACAGGAGCTACCTCTGCGCGGGCAGCTCTTCGTTCGATGATCCGGACGTGGTCGAGGTGTCCCCGGCAGCCGCCGCGGCCGGAGGGTGGTCCTCGGGCCACCATAAGAGGAAGCGGAGCCAGGTGATGTAGAAATCGCCTGACCCTTTGTTCACTGCGCGTGGTTTTGTTGCTATTGCTGTTTAGGAATCGGGAATTGTGATGCGTGTGGATGGTTGATGCGATTTGGTGATTGCCACCGAATTGTACTATGATAAATGGTTTGTTATGTGATCCTTCGACGATGTACAGTAAAAATGACTATCCCAGGTGGCACATAGTTGGGACTATTTGTCTAGATACCTTGAGATTTGTTGGGTTGAGTGGTGTGATTATGCTAATAGGTTTTGTTGCTATTGTTGTCTAGAACTAATAGGTTTTGATAAGGCCTGAAGATGAGATGTATGGTTAATTTTTTATTTGATGATCATCTTATTGGTGGATTTGTAGTCAACCATGGAACTGGTGGAGTTGAAAAAATCGCAGTTTGGTCTCTTGCAGAAAAAACTTGCCAACTCCCTGAATGATTTCCTAGGAGTCAGAATTCTTAGAGACAATCAGCATGAGAAAGCAGGATTACATCATGAGGTCCTTGATCCTTTTTTTGTGAACTTATGACAGCCCTGGTCATCATTTTTGGTTGAAAAGAAGCTTCAAAAACTAATTAGACATTAATATCTTATTATAGCCGATATGGTTCTAAGAAACTGGTGAGTGATGACAGTGTTATTGTTGAGTACATATCTCATGTGAAAATTCTTTGCTTCTGGATTGTTCCCTGTATGCTCTCATCTCTTTGTTTATATGGTTAAAACTAATTTTCTATGCCCGGCCAATTATTTCTGTGCTTTAGGTACACTGTGTGAATGCCATAATTAATATATATGGTAAATCTAACAGGTTCTGAGCAGCTTGCATGTTACAATTGTACTGTACTAAAAGAATGTTCATTGCAGTTCTGGAAGCTACTCTAATTGAAGCATTTTCTTCTTAATTATAGGTTGTACCTCATGAAGTAATTGAAATTGATGATGATGATCCTGATGGGGTCACGATTATTGGTGATAAAGCATCGGTGGACAAGAATAAGAAAACTGTTGTATACCCTATGGATTGGCCAAAGCATGCCAAGGTTATTTCCCTCATATATTTCCCTTTTTCATACTACTTGCTTCTGTACCATGGCAATGTCTGACAGATTCTCTTCTTTGGAAACAAATCAGAGTGGTTTGGTTCATGACACCCCTGGCCCAAGCACATATCCTTCAAAACATGCCAGTCCATGGGTTGACCTGAAAGTGTTTCAGGACGAAGCAGTTTACAACTATTCTGATGACTACCCTTATGAAGGATTTGATGAAGACTACGCCTATGATGAAGATGAGTATGAAGACGATGGTTATGACGCCTCACTTGTTGAAAGTGAGTATAACTACAGTTTGTCTTCCAAGTTTGATAACTTGGATATTCCACCTGGTGTGGAAGCTTCCTTACCGTGGATGCAGAAGAGTGCCATTGAGATTGGAAATAAGACCAAACCCACTAAGGCCATGGATGATAAAATTGAAGAAAAATACAAGGCATTTAAGCAATTTGATACTGTCGATGATCATAGTGATCATTATTATTCTAAGCCAGCGTTAAGAAAGGTCCAGGTGGTGAAAAAGGTAAGATTTGTTTACATGCCGTCTCTACCCTTTATTACCTTAATTTAGTTCAGTGCTGAAGTTCTTTCAACAGCCATCAAAAGACTGGGCAAAACGTATTCAGCATGAGTGGAAAGTCCTAGAAAAAGATTTGCCAGGTAGGTAGCCAGTGCTTCTTATGAACGTTGGTTGTACTAGTGTTTTTCATTAGTATGACTCTTGTTGCGCCATGCCTTTGTTAGTTGGAATGCCTTGTCTTGGTGACATTTGGTTACTGGTTTTAATACTTAAAAGGCACTTTATTCTTAAGGGCCGATGATGATTATAATTTAGCTTCTCTACTTTAGAAATATTTTAACTTGGTTTTTCTATTTCAAATTTAATAGATACTATATTTGTGAGAGCATATGAGGATAGAATGGACCTGCTTAGAGCTGTCATTGTGGGACCAGCCGGCACTCCTTACCATGATGGGCTCTTCTTCTTTGACATTTACTTCCCTCCACAATATCCAAATGTACCGCCAGTAAGATTTTCTTGACTCAAGCAACGTGATCAATTATTTTCCTTGTTTCCTCAGTTTGCTTTAAGGATCTTGTGATGATTAGTTAATTCTCTACAGATGGTGAATTACCGTGCTGGTGGTCTGCGGCTTAATCCAAACTTGTATGCTTGTGGGAAGGTGTGCCTTAGCCTCCTAAACACCTGGACTGGCAGCGGATGTGAGAAGTGGAATCCATCCAATTCAACTATGCTGCAGGTGTTGGTCTCCATTCAGGCTTTGGTTTTGAATGCCAAGCCTTATTTCAATGAGCCTGGTTATGTTATGCAAGCCAACACAGCTCATGGGGAGAAGAAATCCCTGGCATATAATGAAGTTACGTTCCTTCTATCATGCAGGACAATGCTGTATTCTCTTCGAAATTCACCGAAGGTACGCCTCTGTTCTCGTCCTGGTTATTGGAAGAGTACTTGCTTCTGTAATGATCCTGGACTCTTGGAAACCAATGTAACCATGGCAAGTTGTCAACTACCATGTGCGTTTTTTTATAATTATGTTTAGCCATCTATGCTTTCATATACACCCTTGATAAATGCAATTCTGATTTGGATGTACTTTATGCAGAATTTTGAGGATTTTGTTGCTGGCCATTTCCGCAAGTATGGGCGCAACATCCTTGTAGCTTGCAGAGCTTACCTGGATGGTGCCCAGGTTGGATGCCTTGCTGGGGATGGAGTGCAGGATGTTGACGAGGGTGACAAAAGCTGCTCAGTGGGGTTTAAGCAATCACTGAAGAGACTTTTTGAGGAACTTTTGATGGAGTTCACCGTGAAGGGCGCAGACTGTGACAAATTCCTCAATGAGAAGGCGAGATCTGGAGCTTCTACATCGGCAGCGGACACCACACTGAGGCTATAAGGCAGAGTACTTGCGCTGAGTAATAGTTTTCCCATTCAAGCCACCCGCTCCTATTTTCAATCTGGTAGGGGCGGCTTCAAGTTATCCCCTCTGGAGCATCTAACTGCTTTCTGTAGGTCGTCTATGTAAATATCCCTGTCTAGATATTCTGGGGTTAAAACCGTAAGTGACACATTCGTGCGTTTAGGGACAGTAAATTACTGTAGGTACTGTGACCCGCAAGGGCATTTATCTGCGGAGCCTCGTTCGCAGCTCGTGATTATATGATTGGCGTCTCAATTTGCATATGAAAATGAGGTTTGTCAGGTGGTCCCTGCCTAATTCGTTCTTGGGATCTTTGGCCCGGGCCTTGTTTAGATACCAAATTCTACTTCTAAATTTACTATGAAAAAGAAGATTTTCCATCACATCAAAATATCATAACATACATGAAGTACTAAATGTAGATGAAATCAAAAACTAATTACACAGTTTTGTTGTGCTCTGTGAGACGAATATTTTGAGCCTAATTAATCAATTTTTGGACAATTTTTTACAAATACAAACGAAATGCTACAGTGATGCAATGATTACGAATTGACATCATACTCCTAACTCCCAATTCTAACATCTGCCGGGTGTGCCGGCTGACGTGCTTGTCCATTGTATAATAGTGTATACAGTGGACGATGATACTTTGGTACAATCGCCTGCCAGTGATCCCCTCTGGAGTTAGCACCATGCTTCAATACTACTGGCACCTGCTCCTGTGCTGTCTGTCTGGTATGAGCGGGCCGTGATGTTCTGTTTGACGTGGTACTTTGGCCAATTTGTGTTTGGGAAAATGATGCAACACCTCCTGACAGTGTTCTTTTCCAAATCCCAATGAACTTGAAACGCGGTACGAAGTTAATTCTAAACACATCATCGGTGCCTGAACGCTGCAGCCTCCGTTTGGAGAGGGAGAGCACAGGAACTCACAAACGGCGACACCAGCTGAAGACCTTGTCCACTGTTGCCGCCGGGGCTCCGGCTACCTTGCCATTGTCGAGAGACTCGCTGCCACTGCCACGTGAGCCATAGCACCGGTGGAGCCCGTTGTGGGTGAGTCCCTCTACGGCTCACCCGCCATTGCCCGCTGTGACCGGTAAGCCCTTTCACTTTCACATTCGAGATTTACCCCCTAATCTGTTTCCTACGTCTTTCTGTTTGTTCACCCTACCGTGGGCCCGTGGTCTAACCCGTAAGTATGAAGAATCTGAACACATGTTCACGTCTTTCTTTTTTCCTCTAGTTTTTTTTTCGGCTGAAGTGTGCACGCTCCATGACTGTACCACCCACCGGTAGGGGCGGATCCAATTACTACCCTCACCAAACTTTATCACCAGACACACCGGTATGATCTACTGAATAAATGTTTCGAAAAAAATATCAACTGAATAAATGATCACACCAATAGATCTAGCAACAAAACTCGATCCTCGAACAAAAAAAAAAAGAAAAAAGGGAATAAAAATTCCCATCTAACCCATCGATATCGCCCATAGCTTAAACCCCGAAGTCAAGCCTTCCGCCTCTCCTGTCCTCCGTCCTCCCCCATCGTCTCCTCCGCCAAAACCAGATGGGCGAGGGGAGGAGGAGACGAGATCTCGCTCCCCGCGTCCTCTCCGCCTCCCAGTCCCAAATGGCGCCACCGCTCGCTAACCCTAGCGCCCATCCGCGCCTCGTCCTCCCCCTCCTCCTCCTGCTCCTGATCCCCATCGCCGCCGCCGCGGATACCTCCATGTCCACCTTCTCCTACTCGCGCCACTGCCCCGGCCTCCCCGTCGCGGCCCACCCCCCCGCGGGCGACGACGGCCCCGCGCTCCACACCCTCCAGCTCTCCACCGGCTACTTCTCCGGCGGGGACCGCATCTTCGGCCCCGAGCCCTACTCCCAGCCGCGATCCTTCTCGCTCCTCCCCTCCTCCGTCGTCCGCACCGCCAACGCCTCGCTCCTCCACGTCTCCGCCACGCTCTCCGTCTCCGGGGGCCGCCGCCCGGCCCGCTACCACTTGGCCAACGGCCGCAATCTATTCGAGTACGACGGCCATGCGCGCCACTTCCGCCCGCGCCTCCCGCGCTTCACGGGGCGGCGCGGCTCCATCACCTTCGGCCTGGAGGGCTACTACTCGGCGGCCTCCGGCGAGCTCTGCATGGTCGGCACCGGCTCCGGCCGTGCGGCCGACGGCACGCCCGTGCAGTTCCTCCCCGTCGTGCTCCGCCTCGGCTTCCCCAGCCCCGCGAACCTGACGCGGTCCTTCGTCACCGGCCGCCTCGAGAGCGTCGACACCAACACCCACATCGAACCCGTCTCTCTGGTCGCCTACGCCGAGCAGGGATATGCGTACGCGGAGAGCGCCACCTGCCCGCCTCCGCCTACCGGGAGGCTCGACGCACTCCATGTGTTCGAGGGTAGGAATTTCTCGTGCGCCCACCTCAATTCGATGCTCAAAGCGCCGTTCAGGTTGGACTACCAGAGCGGCAGCGAGTCGACCTCATCTTCTCTGGGGCTTCACCAAAGGTACATGTACATCAACCGGATGCAATGCAGCGATGATGGCGCCGTTCGTGCTTATGTGGCGTTCGCTAACCAGACAGAGATATCAAGGTACTACTTCATGCTGGGTGAGAAGGCGGTTGTGATGGATGGGTTCTGGGATATGCGGAGAAGCCGGCTTTGCCTCAAAGGATGTCACGTGGTGAACTCAGGGCCATCTCCGGCAGATTTATCAGTGGGTAAGTGTGGAATTGGGATGAGCTTCTGGTTCCCAGCAGTGTGGTCGTTACAGCAACGGAGCTTTGCTGCTGGTCTGGTCTGGAACACGAGTCTGAAAAATGGCGAAGCCATTGCTGCAGGTTCTAGTGCAATCACTCCCAACTACAGGGGCAGTCTTGCTGGTTTGAAGTATAATTATACTAAGGTGGATGAGGCTATGAAGCACTATGAAAAGTCTGGATTGAAAAAAAACAGGAAGGGGAAGTTCCCAGATAGCAGTTCATACCGGGACTTGGTGTTCCGATTTTACGTGGAGAAAGGAGGCGGCTCTGGATATGCATCGCCTGTCACAATTGGGTCAATGTTGTTTGATGGTAACTCTTTGGTGGCTCCAGATCCATTTTCTCATCATGTGACAGTCGGACTGAAGCAGGGACTTATTAATGTCAGCTACGACATCTACTATGTTGGGAATTGGTCTCTAGAATCGTTCCATCGCCGGCATATCTCTGCGGAGGGTGTTTATGATACTAAGACGGGTTCCCTTTGCATGATCGCTTGTCGAGAACTTAATGTCTCATCGGATTGTGAAATTCTGGTGACTGCTCAGTTTTCCTCTTTCGATGCAAAAGTAGCACAGCATGTGAAGGGGTCAATCAAAAGCTTGAGGAAGAAGACTGACCCTCTTTTCTTTGAAACACTGAACATTGATTCATCCACTTGGTCTATGTACATCCCGTATGAAGCAATGTTCAGTGTTTCAAAGAAAAGAGGGTCAGTCTTCTTCCTCAAGCTTTTGATTGACCCCTTCACATGCTGTGCTACTTTTGCATCGAAAGAGGAAAACTGAGCAGTCACCAGAATTTCACAATCTGATGAGACATTAAGTTCTCGACAAGCGATCATGCAAAGGGAACCTGTCTTAGTATCATAAACACCCTCCGCAGAGATATGCCGGCGATGGAATGATTCTAGAGACCAGTTCCCAACATAGTAGATGTCGTAGCTGACATTAATAAGTCCCTGCTTCAGTCCGACTGTCACATGATGAGAAAATAGATCTGGAGCCACCAAAGAGTTACCATCAAACAACATTGACCCAATTGTGACAGGCGATGCATATCCAGAGCCGCCTCATATGAAAAGAAAAGCATTGGAAGCACCATAATCCGTGCTCTGCCTCATGTGTATGATGTGTTCAGGAGGCAGCATTTTGTGCCCAGCTTGAGACCATCTTACATGTATGCAAGCCCTCGTGATGATCTCTTCAGCCTGGCATGGGACATTGTGATACCTTGTGGAGCAATATTACTGTCAGTGGTTCTCTTCTTTCAGCAGCGGTTTGGAGGTGCTTTCTTCCTTTGTTCAAAGAACAGGAAGACGAGGGAATATGAAATGGTTTCCACAGTCAGTTCTTAAGAAAAGCTGGAAATGGTTCCTACAGCCGGTTCCTCAACTAGCTTTACATCATTGTTGCAAAAGAATGTAGAGGGGGTTTACATGTAGACGAAGAAATAGCTGTTCCCGACAAATGTTTGTTTTACAAATGTGTTTGTTTGCAGCAAAAGTCTCGTTCATGTATACGAAAGATGATACACAAATTGGGCAAGTTTTGGACCTTGATTAAGGATGATGCTTGATACCTTTTACTGAGTTGCTAGTTACTTTTCAATATTTCCATGTGTCACCATCTCTCTCTGAGGGGTTGTAATTCGCCTCTTTTCAGTATCTCTTCAAAATATAGTTCAATTATCATCGGTCTAAATTTGGTTTGCATCGTTTCGATTCATTTCCTGTGTGTTCGGTGGGCGGCACCTGCTTCTTGTTACGAGCCATTTGATACCTATTCAATCATTCGTAGCTGTACGTTGTTTTGCTATCGTTGTTGTTGCACGGCGCCGCACTCGTGTTCCTGTGCGAGCGTGACTGGCATTGCTCACCCTCCTCGAAATTTCCTTGGTCCCAATTTCGTACGCGTATGAAAGCTCAGGTCAGATTTGAACGTCGCGGAGCGCTTAAAAAACTGCGATGAGAATATCTATCTGTGCTGACACGGTTGCGGACCACGGAACGGAACCTTCCAAGTGTCAGGCAAAACGAAGTCGCAGGACGGACCAGCGAAGCAGGGAGCAAGGTCAGTGACGGCCACGGTCGTTTCCCGTTGGCCTCGCTGACTCCAGGTTTGATGAATTACGATGAATCAAACTCGCAGTTCACTAAGATGACTGGAATTCAACTGTGTGTCTGGGCAGACGGCTGCTGCCCTGCACCGATGCCAATATTTCCTATGTTGGCACCGGCAGTGCAGGACCCGGGCGGCACCCAGCCTTTTCTGCCCCCTTGTTGACACTTTCAACACCAAAATCAATCACCAGATGACAACCTCCAATTCTTCTCCAAACCATCGGTTCTCTACATAAAAAAAAATAGCACATGAGATTGGTCAATCACAGGTCATAACCACCTGCACAAAACTAACACGGCGAAACAGCATGACTCCAAACAGGCCCTTTCAGTCTGACACGGCCGCTCCGCCCCGGTCATTCCGGTGTGCCTATAAACGCCCGCAAAGCCCAAACCCCTCGTGCAGACGTCCCCCGTTTTGGCCCTGGCCCGTCCCCGACCTGTCCCTCTTTTTTTTTCTCTTTTTTCGATTGACCGGTAGCCTAGCTCCCTAGCCGCCTCCGCCTCCGCGCGCGAAAGCGACGAGGCCCTCCCTCCCGTCCCGCGAGTCCGCGCGACCCCGTCAACCCGCGCGCCGGCCACTGTCCCCCCATCCGCACGTCACTCCACTGACGCGTCCCCTCCCTGCCCAGAGGCCCACCCCACCCGACGCTGCTGCCGGCCCCACCACCCGTGACCTTGACCCCGCCTTCGCCGTCGCCGTCGCCCCTCCCGCGCCCGCACCCCGCAGCCTGCCTCACGCCACGCACACTCCCAGTACACAACGACCACCGGCCGGCGCGGGCTCCCCCGGTCGAGTCGAGTGTCAAGTTGGCAACGGGGCCCCATTCCCCGCAGGGAATTCTTCCATTAGGGGACGGGGATGGTAGGGATTTAATCCCCACGGGGACTTAAATGGACCTAAACTGATCCCCATCGGGGATGGCGGTTTCGGGGATGACCTACCGTCCGTGGCCGCGGTGGGGTGCAGGTACGACCTGACGGGGGACCTCCGGCTGGGCCGCGCCAAGCCGGCGGGGCGGCTGGTGGAGCTCGGCGCCGCGCGGGGCCTGCCGCTTGCGCTCCCCGGCGCCGCCGTCGCGGGCGCCCCAACCGGGATCGTCGCCGACAAGGGCGAGCGCGCGCGGTTCCGCTCCGAGGTGCTCCCCTTCGCGCAGATGGCGGAGCAGGTGAACCGGTCGCTGTCGCTGGCCGGGAAGATCCCCTCGGGCGCCTTCAACGCCATGTTCGACTACCGCGGCTGCTGGCACCGCGACGCCGCCGCCACGCGCAGCCTCTGCTTCGACGCCCGCGTCGTCGAGCTCTACAGCGTCGAGGCCGTGCGCGCGCAGCTCGCCCTCACGGACCGCGTCAAGCAGGACCTGCCGCCCTTCTGGGATCCCCCGGCGCTCGCCGAGTACGCCACTCACGCCGGCTCCCCTCTCGGCCTCTCGTGTCGCAGGCTCGAAGCACCGCAGCAAGCAAAAACTGACGCGGCGGCGCTGCTCGATCTCTGCAGGTTCATCGAGAAGTACGGGACGCACGTCATCGTCGGGGTGAAGATGGGAGGCAAGGACGTGGTGTGCGTCAAGCAGCTCAAGGGCTCCAGCCTGACGCAGAGCGACGTGCAGGCGCGCCTCAAGAAGCTCGCCGACGACAAGTTCTCGCAAGACGGCGCCGCCGCTGGAGACGGCAGATTAGCGCGCGGGCTAAACGTGAGTAAACTCTGCTGCGCATGTCCTTCTGGATTCTGCTCACGATCGCATGTGGTTTCTTTCTCGTTTGAAATAAAGAAGAAAATCGGAGGTGTTCATACCTGCATGTGGGAAACGAATGAGCAAGTCTTGTTGCGCTACAGGGAAATTCCGGTCCTGGATCAGCTGCCTGGCAATCCTTCAGATCATCCGTGGTGTCTCATGACAAGGATGTAAGCACCTCCTTGCCCAACGATTTACTGATCACAATGTGATGGCAGTATGGCACCAGCAGCCACAAATAACACGGTTGCACTGGTTGAATTTCGGTAGGACATCGTCTGCATCCACATCAGAAGAGGGGGTGTCGACAACGGCCAGGCCCACGGCAAATGGCTCTCGACGATCACCGGTTACCCGGACGTCATCTCCATGTCGTTCGTGCCCATAACTTCCCTGCTGACCGGCGTCCGAGGCTGCGGGTTCCTGAACCATGCAGTGAATCTCTACCTCAGATGTAAGCGTTTCTGTCACTTGTTGTTTGGATTCAGTTCAGATGTCTAATCGGATGTCTCATTTTCCTGCTTGTGAATGCAGACAAACCGCCCATAGAAGAGCTTCAGCAGTTTCTGGAGTTCCAGGTGCCACGGCACTGGGCTCCAGAGTTTGGTGAGCTCTCCCTCTGCCACCAGAGGAGGAAGAACAGCTTGCCGTCTCTTCAGTTCACCCTCATGGGCCCTAAGCTTCACGTCAATACTGCCAAGGTAGCCATCGGACACGGCATTCCCTGTTCGGAGCATGTCGTCTTGATCACTCACTGTTCTTATTTGCAGAACTCAGACCAAATTCTGTCTCATGCATGCAGGTCGATTCCGGCAACCGTCCGGTGACCGGCATCCGGCTGTTCTTGGAAGGCAAGAAGAACGACCGGCTGGGGGTCCACCTGCAGCACCTCTCCGCGACGCCGGGCACGATCACGGTGGCCGGCGAGGCCGCGTCGGCGGCGGACGCGGCGGTGAACGAGCGCGACTACATCGTGCCCGTCCGGTCGCCGCTGCTCTCGCACGTCTGCACGGCGCCGGTGCAGTACAACGGCGCGCTGATCGACGACTGCGCGGCGATCGTGACGAGCGCGCGGCTGGAGGTGCGGGACACCTGCTGCCTCAAGAAGGTGCTCTTCCTGCGGCTGGGCTTCTCCGGCGTCGCGGCACGAAGATCCGGCGGTCCGAGTGGGACGGGCCCTGCCGTGCCCCGCAAGTCCGGGTCGCTGTCGGCGAGGCTCAGCGCGGCGCTGTCGGGGCCTGACGACGCAGGCGCGCCCCGGCGGCGGCGGAGGAGAAGGTGGAGGTGAACTCGGCCATCTTCCCCAAGGGCCCGCCGGTGCCGCTGCCGGTGCAGAGGATGGCGAGGCACGTGGACACCACCGAGGTGATGAGGGGCCCCGACGACCAGCCGGGGTACTGGGTGGTCACCGGCGCCAAGCTGTGCATCGAGGGCGGCAAGGTGGCGCTCAAGGTCAAGTACTCGCTGCTCATCGCGGTGCGAGAGGACACGGACGTCTGAGGCCGGCCGGGCTTCATCGCCGTCGATGCCTCCAACTCTGTTTGTGTGTGTCTTGTTTGCCGTTTGTGTACTGTGTACAGAGTGCAGTTCAGTCGTGCCGTTGTTTAGGACTGTAGATAGTGAAGAGTGCGAATTTTGTTGTTGTTTGTCATTGCTGTACATAGGCCTTGTTTAGATGTTGAATTTAGAAAGTTGAATTTAGGAGTAATATGTCACTTCGTAATCATTGCGCTACTGTAGCATTTCGTTTGTATGTGCGAAAAATTATCCAAAAATTGATTAATTAGGCTGAAAATGTTCGTTTTGCGGAGTACAACAAAACTGTGTAATTAGTTTTTGATTTCATCTACATTTAGTACTCCATGCATGTTATGACATTTTGATGTGATGGGGAATCTTCTTTTTGCATAGTGAATTTGGGAGGAACTTTTTGCATCTAAACAAGGCCATAGAGAGAGAGGCAGCTATGTTGTTGTTGTCGTTGTACACAGAGAGCCCCAGAGGCTGACATTTTGGTTTGCCAATTCAGGTCTCGCAAATCTAGGCCTTGTTTAGATCATAAATTTCACCTTTAAAGTTCACTATGTAAAAAGAAATTTTTCATGACATCATAAAATATCGGCACTTATATAAAGTATTAAATGTATATAAAATCAAAACTAATTGTAAAGTTTTGTTGTACTTCGCGAGACGAATATTTTGAGCCTAATTAATCAATTTTTGGACAATTTTTCACATATACAAACGAAATGCTACAGTGCACACGCACTCCAAAAAGCTGAAGTTTGGCTCATAAATTTGAGAACTAAACAAGGCCCTAGGAACAGTTTAGATATATCTTGTCCGAGCATTCAACAAGGGGAAAAGGGTGATGCTATCACTGAACATCTTGGAAAAAAATTGATCAGTAGATGATCATTGCCATCGATGCCTTGACTTGTTTGAGTTTGTTTTTGTTTTTTTTTTGAGAAATTGTGTGTTTTGTTAGCCGTGATCACGTGTAAATTATACGAGTAGATTATACAGAGTGGGTATGCCTTGGGCTGGTAGTCTGGCCTGGGCCCTGAGGTACCCTACGAATCCAGCTGCGCCCTGTAGCGGGCCGTGTTTCTTTCCCACCGGGAAAAAAAATTCTAAAGGGAATCCATGAAATACTAAATGAAGTTTATTTACAAAACCTATTTAGGGATGAGTGCAACTTTGTGCGACGAATCTAATGAGTCTAATTAATCCATGTTTTACTACAGTAGTGCTACAGTAACCATTCTTTAATGGCAACGTATCCTATGCAAACCAGCTTCGTGTGTAAACTATGCAAACTTTCGCCACAGTCGATGGATCTCTATCCGATGGCTACATAGAGAGGTGGAAAATTTTAACACTTAAACCCTGCCACCATTAGCTTTTCTGATCATAATTTATCTAAACCCCCCTACTAACATGAACGGAGAAAAACGCCCCACGCCGTTTCCCCGCGCCGGCCGCCGCCGTGGAGATGCCTGGTGACCATTACGACCACTGATCGATCCATCGTACTACGAGGTGTTAATCAACCCTACCGAAAAATAAAATTACCCTGCTTTGCTTTACATTTAGACGCACCCTGCATCACTGCAGCAGCAGCAGTACAATCGCTAGTAGTTCTGATCGATTATTTCAACCTAAACCTGGCCATGAACATCTCTGTCTGCTACTCTGCCTTGTGGCCTCTGTTTTTCCTTCCGCTATGGAGTATGGACAGCCAGGCACACAGGCAGACACAAGGGAGGAAGGATCGACACCTATCTCGCCGGCGGCGGCGTATGGGGGAGGAGAAGATAATTAATTAGACCTCGATGTGGCAGTAGATTGTGGTCTGGAACTTGAAGCCGCTTGCCCCTGGCGCGCCGTTGCCGCCGGTGGTGACGAGGAAGGCCGGGCAGGTGACTAAGAGATGCCCGGTGGATCGATCAGTGGCCGCCGCCGTGGAGATGCCCGGTGACCAGTACGACCATGCGGGGAAAACGGTGTGCCGTGTTTTTCCTCGTTCATGAGCTGTTAAGAGGGGTTTTAGATAAATTGTGGTTAGGAAAGCTGATGGTGAAAGGGTATAAGTGTTAAAATTTTTCACCTCTTTATGTAGCCATCGGATGGAGATCTATCGATCGTGGTGGGAGTTTGCATAGTTTGCACACGAAGCTAGTTTGCATAGGATACGTTGCCTTCTTTAATCGTGCGGTCAAAGATCTCATTAAGTAGGGCTCACGAAATAGTTTAATATTGTAAAGGTAGTTTTGTAAACTGATTTTATTTAATACCCTTAATTATTGGTCGAAGGGTGGAAATATTTTTCCAATCCCAAAGAAACACGGCCCAAAGCCCCCTTCCTCCGTCCTTCCTTTCCCCTCCCCACCGGCGACGCGGCGGCGACGGGTGAGGAAAGGCGCGCGGGCCTCTTCCTGCCCGGCTCCCTTCCCCCTTCCGCGGCCCGCTCGCGCCCCCATCGAGCGCTCTCCTCCGGCCAAGGGTCCCTCCGTGCTTCCTTCCGCCGGAGGGGGAAACGCCGACTGCCCCGCCGGTAGAAGGGAAAAGGGACTCCTCCCTCCTCGTCGTCGTCCTACTCGTCTTCGGCACTAGTGGACCGCGGCGGGGAGGGGTTTCCTCCGAACTTGGATCGGCTTCTTCTGCGCCTGTAAGGAACCCTAGCCTTGCTTGGTTGTTTGGACGGGTTGCGCGTCCTGTTCTTTTTTTCTTTTTGTGCAATCTCTGAGCAATCAAATCCAGAACTTTTCTGATCCAACCCGCACTGCTTACGAATTCCTTTGCTGCGTAGAGAGGTACTAGTAGAAGCTAGCATATTTCGCGAAGAAATCTGGGGTTTCCACTTGATCCCCACGACCACACTATGTTAAGTCCAACCCATGTTTGGATGGAGATAGGGAAAAGTGGTCTGTATGTTTTGTGCTTTGCTCGTCGCCTCGTCGCTACATTTCCTACATTTCCTTGCGTCCGAATCATCTGATAACTTGCTTCATGTGACGGGTGTTACTAGTTTCTTACATTGATCTTGGTATTTACTATCATTGCCGTTGTAAACCTAGCCCTTGAAGAGGCTGAAAGCATCAATTCATACTTTATTGCACAATGTACACCATAGGATTCTAATTTTTTTCTGAATGTATTGTTTGTGGTGAGTGAAATATGCATCATTGTCAATACTTGCTGACCTATTTTGTGTCAGATAAAAAATTCTTCTTTAATCCCACACTAGCACAGCCAGTATCAGTTATCTCCCAAAATTTGGGGGACTTCAAAATCACCCGTTCTCCAAGCCCAGTTCTTCTGGTAAAAGAGAACTAGTATTTTTTGAAGGCAATAGAAAAATGAACTTATCTGTCCGCTTTTTTGTGGTAAGCACATAGTTCTTTTGTTACAGAAGATCCAATCATGTACTTGGTCCCTGCATATAATGCTGCATTGTGACATCAATCAAACATGTTAGCAGTTCATCGATTGTAGGATATTAAGTTAGTCCAGTGGATACCTCTGTAAAAAATTATTTTGGCACTTGGTATCATCATTCTTGTACTGTAAAAAGATAGAAGTGGCCGCAGTTTACATGTCAAGTCATGCTGCAACGTTCTGCACATTTATCGGCTAAACAAGTTATTTCAATTACTGAAGTAAAGCTGTAGTGTTTCTGTACAAGCTATGCATAAGCATGTGTGGCTTTGTTGGATAATACAACTTCCTCCTGACATGTAGATTGTGGAGGGTAAAAATCAGCTAATTTTCCTATCGTTCCCTCCGAATAGATGAATAAATACATATGTAGTGGAGGGGATATTCTCAAGCCTTTAATGTACTTTCCCTACAAGATTCTCATTTATGAGTGTTTTTTTTAGAACTACTCAATTCCATTTCATACTTTTGTCATTCTTGATTCGTCATTGATGAACATTCTGAGAAATCTTAATGCTGTTATGTTAGAATAAAGTTTTTATTGAGATGGATAGCATATATACGAGGCAGCTCCCGATATCCTGTATGATACTTTGTGCGACGAATCTAATGAGTCT
>OAMR01000423.1:728830-745177 GCA_900205405.1 Echinochloa crus-galli
TGAATGTATTGTTTGTGGTGAGTGAAATATGCATCATTGTCAATACTTGCTGACCTATTTTGTGTCAGATAAAAAATTCTTCTTTAATCCCACACTAGCACAGCCAGTATCAGTTATCTCCCAAAATTTGGGGGACTTCAAAATCACCCGTTCTCCAAGCCCAGTTCTTCTGGTAAAAGAGAACTAGTATTTTTTGAAGGCAATAGAAAAATGAACTTATCTGTCCGCTTTTTTGTGGTAAGCACATAGTTCTTTTGTTACAGAAGATCCAATCATGTACTTGGTCCCTGCATATAATGCTGCATTGTGACATCAATCAAACATGTTAGCAGTTCATCGATTGTAGGATATTAAGTTAGTCCAGTGGATACCTCTGTAAAAAATTATTTTGGCACTTGGTATCATCATTCTTGTACTGTAAAAAGATAGAAGTGGCCGCAGTTTACATGTCAAGTCATGCTGCAACGTTCTGCACATTTATCGGCTAAACAAGTTATTTCAATTACTGAAGTAAAGCTGTAGTGTTTCTGTACAAGCTATGCATAAGCATGTGTGGCTTTGTTGGATAATACAACTTCCTCCTGACATGTAGATTGTGGAGGGTAAAAATCAGCTAATTTTCCTATCGTTCCCTCCGAATAGATGAATAAATACATATGTAGTGGAGGGGATATTCTCAAGCCTTTAATGTACTTTCCCTACAAGATTCTCATTTATGAGTGTTTTTTTTAGAACTACTCAATTCCATTTCATACTTTTGTCATTCTTGATTCGTCATTGATGAACATTCTGAGAAATCTTAATGCTGTTATGTTAGAATAAAGTTTTTATTGAGATGGATAGCATATATACGAGGCAGCTCCCGATATCCATGGTTGTAAATGCTTATTGATGAACTGTTTTAGTAATGCCATCTTTTTATTGTTAATGTTATAATAGATTTTTGGTAAGATGTACTGGAATCCCATGTACATTTGGATAGTTAATGAAGTCATAGTTGTGGTGTTCACATGAGTACAGGACCAGCATAAACCAAGCAGAATCGCCTACTGTTACCTTGCTTTTCTGGGTGACCTGACAGCTTAATTTGAATGATACTGTTTGAAACCTACTCCTTGATTTGATCAAACCTAGAGGCTCAAAGCTTTTGCATGGTGTACAAATCTGCTATAGTATGTTCTTTTATTGCTCAAGCCACATTGCCCTTATGCCTGAGCAAAATAATGCAGATCATTACATTATTGTCGAGTAAATAATGAGATCAGCAATGCTAAGTTGCATTATTTTTGCTCTAAAGGACTTGATGTTTCATAAGTATAACGCTGGAGTAGTATGCCATCAATATTTTTTTATTTCATTTGATGTTATCTTATTCTTCTAATTATTAAAAGTTCCATTTTTGGATTGCCAGTTGAAATTGGAGTTAGCCAATGGATCTGGAGACCGAGAATCGTCTTGCTTCTTTACTACTTGAAGAGGCACGAAGATTACAGTTAGAGGCTGACAGGGAAGGTGTTCATGCATATCTTCGAAAGCCTAATGTAAGGCATCGTCCAAACTCTCGGTTCCTTACAGCCACAGTTTGTGGAGTTCAGCAAGGTTAGCATAGTGCTCCTTTGAATTCCTCTGGTGTAATTGTTTGATTCTTGTAGTTGCATTTTGAGTTTATTGAACCAGAACTACTCAATTCCATTTCATACTTTTGTCATTCTTGATTCGTCATTGATGAACATTCTGAGAAATCTTAATTCTGGTATGTTAGAATAAAGTTTTTATTGAGATGGATAGCATATATACGAGGCAGCTCCCGATATCCATGGTTGTAAATGCTCATTGATGAACTGTTTTAGTAATGCCATCTTTTTATTGTTCATGTTATAATAAATTTCTGGTGAGATGCACTGGAATCCCATGTATATTTCGATAGTTAATAAAGTCATAGTTGTGGTGTTCACATGAGTACAGGACCAGCATAAACCAAGCAGAATCGCCTACTGTTACCTTGCTTTTCTGGGTGACCTGACAGCTTAATTTGAATGATACTGTTTGAAACCTACTCCTTGATTTGATCAAACCTAGAGGCTCAAAGCTTTTGCATGGTGTACAAATCTGCTATAGTATGTTCTTTTATTGCTCAAGCCACATTGCCCTTATGCCTGAGCAAAATAATGCAGATCATTACATTATTGTCGAGTAAATAATGAGATCAGCAATGCTAAGTTGCATTATTTTTGCTCTAAAGGACTTGATGTTTCATAAGTATAACGCTGGAGTAGTATGCCATCAATATTTTTTTATTTCATTTGATGTTATCTTATTCTTCTAATTATTAAAAGTTCCATTTTTGGATTGCCAGTTGAAATTGGAGTTAGCCAATGGATCTGGAGACCGAGAATCGTCTTGCTTCTTTACTACTTGAAGAGGCACGAAGATTACAGTTAGAGGCTGACAGGGAAGGTGTTCATGCATATCTTCGAAAGCCTAATGTAAGGCATCGTCCAAACTCTCGGTTCCTTACAGCCACAGTTTGTGGAGTTCAGCAAGGTTAGCATAGTGCTCCTTTGAATTGCTCTGGTCTAATTGGTTGATTCTTGCAGCTGTATTTTGAGTTTATCGAATAATTTAACACTCTCTTTCCATATTTTTTGTGTTCAATTGTTCATGAAGAAAAGATAGAAAACATAAAACAATTGCAATTTGTGATCTTGTAAAAACTGTAATGGACTCTTGCTCCTGTACAGGA
Organism: Echinochloa crus-galli; assembly: GCA_900205405.1. NCBI lineage: Eukaryota > Viridiplantae > Streptophyta > Magnoliopsida > Poales > Poaceae > Echinochloa > Echinochloa crus-galli. Next base: position 731,574 of record OAMR01000423.1, read on the forward strand.
GGGGTTCGATTAATAGAACCTTGATGACTACACTAGGAATATATTGACGCTTTTTTTAATGGCATGAAGTAGCTCTTTTGTACATTTTGCTGAATTGAAATAAACTGTTGGCCTGCAGCGAACCGTGTTGTGGAGGTCAATGAAATGTGGCGTGCCAGGGAAAAAGAACTGGAGTTGGAGTCAAAGATGAAAGGCAGAGGTATTAAAAATAAAGATCTTGATGACTCAAGAGGTGAGAAGCGCAAAAGTGACTCAAGAAACCGTAGTTCCAGCTCCAGCTCAAGGGTTGAACAAGAAGAGATTACTTACAATAATGCCTACTCAGATCAGGAGGATGGTCTGGGGGATGATGAAATTGAAAGATTTCTTCATTCAAGGTCAGTTAGACTATTCAGTATCTTCTTTTCTGCAAGAATATTTTCTAGATGGAAACCTGACATATAGCTAAATATTTTTCTACTCTGGTGGTCTTATATGAAGTTGTGCAATCTGTCCACCTCCTGATATTTTTTTTACTCTGGTTGTCTTAAATGGGTGGCACCTCCTGATATTTTTTTTTACTCTGGTGGTCTTAAATGGGTGCCGGTATCCATTATTTAGGATATTATGAATTTGTGTTGTTCTCTGGACCTTTGCTTGCATTACCTATGTGCAATTGTTGGTAACATGCGGAATTTGTTGCTATTGTGTTAGGGTGAAGCGAGGACGAGGAGCTGTTGGTTCTAGGATTGATGAGCCTGGTCCATACCTTGATTTGTTGTCCCATCATCGAGACAGCGAGCCTAGTCCTGACATACGTGTGGAAGAAAAATGGGAACGCCGAGTTCAAGGCCCAGAGAAGCCTTCATTTTTGAGATCCAAGTCTCCTGACGATTATTGGCATAAGGAAGCATTGGGTGGAAAGCCATCAAGCTCTGAACAACAGAGCAAGAAAGAAAAGAAAAGGAAGTCGGAGAAAAAAGATAAGAGAGAGAAAAATAAGGAAAAGCACAAGAAGAAATCCAAACATCGCCATCACCATCACAAAAGCCGAAGAAGGGAGTGATGTATGTATCTTATTGCCAAACAGGAAATTTGCACACAATGATTCTTCCCTGAAAGAGGCGGCAAGCTAATTGTTGCTGTAACTTGAAATCTGTAATGGACTGACGTTGACACTGCAATCTGCAGCAGCTTCTTGTTGCATAGTTGTATTGTTGTTGAAGTCTATAACTTTATATCCTCTAACATGATTAACATCTGAAAGAGCGTTATGGTTTTTGGCAGGCACCCGTATAACACGTCCAACATCTATGCATTGTAAAAACTGATTTTAAGCGCTGGAATCTATTAATTACATGATGTGTGGATCAATAAACATGTTCAGGAATCTATTGACCATCAAATAGCATTCACAGACTTGTTCCAATCTGCAATGATCGTTGGCACCGCAGTTACTTGTCAAGTCCCAACGTGAACATTACATTTGACTGGAAATGCCTGTTTATGTGTACTGTTCATGGCAATAAAAGCGTACTTGGTGTAAATGCTTCAGTGCATTGTTGCGTTTGGAGAATTGGAGCCGGTATATCTTTCAGAAAAAATTGATGCATACATCATTAGAAACCTGGAGAGTATTCAGACCATTTCAGAACCAGCAAGAGTACAGAATATTAAACACGCAATTTCTACATTTTACAGGACTAACTCTTGATATTGACTCCCATTGAGAGAGAGAGTGTGTGTTTGTTCTTATGTGGTTGTGCAAAGACTTTACAGCATTACCACACCTAAAAATCCTAAACCAAAAGAAATTCTTGTTCGGAAGACTGAAGCCATGCAATCTATGTCTCTGTACAGTATGGTGCCGTGTATCAAATGTAATGGAACGGGAAAAAAGGTACCTGAAACAGAAGACAAAAAAAATTAGATAAAATCCAAAAAGACAAACAGAACAGTGGATGAAACTGGCTGCTAAAGAATGCTCAAGCTATAATCTGAAGATAATTTTCATACAACCAGACAGAATGTGATGGACGATTGCAAAAACATGAAATGCATCAGTGCGCAGGAAGAAATGTAAAGATAACTTCAGCACACGAATGTTGAAATTAGTGATGTTACGTGTTTGATCAAGCTGATCAGGATTCAAGACACTCAATTGGAACACGATATGGATCTAGACGTGGGGCGATGTTTTCTCATTCCTTAGTAATAAAGCATGTTTTCTTTTCTTTTCCATTTTTGAGGGAACAAAAATCTGGTGTTATTCAGCCGTAGCAGCTCTTTTTGGTCCTAATGTTAATTCCCATCTAATGCACATAAAAGATTAAGCACCCAAGCAAGAATAAATGGCAATACTCCAAATAGAGGATTTCCTAACTGCGCTACTTGTTTTTTTTTGTCCTCACGAACCACAGCTGATGATATTGAAGTATTCCCCTAAAATCATGTAGAAAATTCCAGTATGATAAATGACCAGACATGATCGTGACATCTAGTTCTTTTTATTCTTTTTGCGGAGGCAAATCATGATACTACTTCACCTAAACCTAGACAGAAATGCAACATTCTCCCCATAAATCTTCGGGACCTCTTTTTAGTACATATCATAGTCCAAACTAACAAGAACATTTAAAATTTCAGGATCAACAAAAGACATGCACATTCCTTCATGGCACAAACCCGTGCGAGGATAAAGAAAAAAAAACTGAGGCTAGAATGATGGCGCTAAAACCATTCTGTAAATGGGAAGAGCTGTGATCTGTAAGTTTCCCGTTCTTCGGAACTCACAAGTGTTATCAGCAGGAAAACCATAAGAAACCACAGAGGAATTCAGAACTGTATCGCCTACCTGCAGGAACGAATGAATCAACTGGTACGTCGTAAAACTCAGCCGACGACAAACGGGCCAATCTCGCCGTTGCGCATGGCGCGGGCGACCTCGTTGGCAACCACCAGGCAGGTAGACACCCAGCCGGCGAGCACCGCCCACACCATGTCCACGATACAGACCGCGACGCCCCACGGCATCGTCATCCTTGCTCCCTCTCCTCAGCCGCCCCCAAGGAGGCAATTCTCCAGACACCTTCCTTCCCTGCAGCAATCCGCAAGCATGGTTGAGCCGAGGAGAAGAAGGCGGCATGAATTCCGATGAAATGACAAGCAAGAACCCAAGCGAACTCCGATTGGGGAATTAGCTAGGATCTTACGCACCAGCAATCGGAAAAAGATTGCGTCGACAGGGCGGTGCTTCACCGGAGATGGGGATCGATTTCGCTACCGCCTTTGCTACCAAACCCCCTGTTTGGCCGGCCACCAAAGCTGGAATCTTCAACGGGATCAGGATGCGGAGGACAGAGATGACCTCTGCTCTTGCTTTCGCGCCAAGAACCAACGTAACTACGCCACTTAGCGATCAACAATCTCACCTCGACCATGGATTATTTATTAATCAGCACGATAATTTCTATTGGAGCAGACAGTTAAATAGAGATGAGGGCTGAAGAGTCTTCTCTTCGCCTTTCTTGCTTGGTTTCCCCAGCTTCTTTGCCTTTCTTCCACAACCAACCGTCTTTCCCTTTCCCTTCCATTTTTTTTTCTTTTGCCAGGTAAGTTGTAGATTCAAGAAACAACTAGCACCGACCTTAGAAGAACCAACTGCAAGTCGCCACATAAGAGCTCACAATCTGTCGGACTCTTGGCTGCAGATGCCAAAACTTTCATTTGTGGATAGGGTTGCAAGATTAGTCAGGAGGATTTGGACAGGTGGCTGCATCACGGGAAGGGCAAGACTGAGAGAACTGCAGAATACAGATTGCACAATGGCTGATTGTTTGGTGCCAGTTCAGTTCGAGCAAATCTAGGACGACTTATAGAGAGGGCTGATTGCTCCTGCAGTTTCTCAGAATTAGGAATGGCCCTCCAAAGGATATACGCATTTACAGGAAGGATTGCCTGGTATGGAGTTACGGACTAGCATCAGACTGAGAAAATTTTTGTACAACCCATTCATGTCACATATGTCCTCCCCATAACCCAAGTACATCATATCTATTTTTTGTTTATCATACAGAAAGCCAACTGCATCAGAAGCAGCGAGCAGGGCACGCCCAGTTTCCTCTTAACTATATAATGCGATCGTCTTTTACTTTGGGTTAAGACTTCAGGTGAACTTAAAATCTCTCTGCAGGGACGACCACTGGCCGGGCCTCCACGCGCTTCTTTTCAGAAAGGTATGGGCCTCGTCTCACCGCATCATTCAACTGCACCAAGATGTTTTTGTTTTGCTGGTTAACATTCACGATTCAAGCAATAAACGTGGCAGATGCTGGACCTCAAGAGCATACCTTCCCAATGAGTTCGGAGAGACTTCTTTCATGCCAAAGAGGCGAAGATGATAAAGACTTGTTGATTGCCACACAGCAGCTGTACCGTGCTTCCATGCCTGCAATAGCGAATAAATATTGCCAATGAAATAGTTGATCCATTAAATAAAAATTAGGATAGTCCAAGATAGGATTAGTAATTATGGATGACTTAAGCATGGCATTGTGTTCCATTCTAACCAGTTGCATAAAAACATTTCAAAATGCTAAAAGAAATATCATACTACAGAACTCCTGTTGAAGCAAGGTTATAGTTACTTCATTAGGACCAGATGTGTTAATTCCTTACCAAGTTTGGTTGTCTCCATTGTTGGATCTGTAACAAGTCTAATTATCTCTGAATTTGAGCAAACCTCCCATAAGCACCATTCCCGGACAACCAGTCCTGATATTACTCTGTAGCCCTGCGGATATTCAAGGGCATGTGTTCAGCAAAAAAAAATACTGTTAAGACTAGACATTCATTTGGTTGCGCACAATACCAATATCCAAGCTAATGAGATAAGGAAATATTCATTTGAAATCCAAAAGTATCGTTAACGAGCATGAGCTGCTTACAGCTATCCGTATGTCTGGGTCTTGTTGCAGAATTGATAGAAGAAGAGCCTGGCAAACAATCAATTAAAACAGCTAATAAAAAACACAACTAAGCAAGACAGAACCATAAGCAATTCAGACAAATGGGCACTAGAAAAGGTGTTGGTACTAACTGAAGGAGTTAACTTTGAACTGTTTGCTGCCGTGGTATAGACCAAGCGCTTCAAGTACTCTTCAGCTTGACCATCCAGTTTCATTTGGTCTTCTTGCCTATCAACACCACAGATGCTTCCAAAGGCATGTAAAGCAGCCTGGAGATGTATCACAACGCATAAGAATGGTAGTTTCTGACAATACGACTGCTTTTACCAGCAGCAACAAGTGTAGTGGAGCAAGAAGAGAATAAGTACACAAACTTACCAGTTGTCTACCTCTGCCCTGTCGATCAAAGGATGACTCGACAACATGTCTGGCAACACTCGATGATGTCAGCAGGAAATGTGCTCCTTGAGTTGCTATTTTACCATAAAATCAAACAAACAGTAAGGATATGTTCTGGCAACCAGGTGAAGATTTCGATACTTATCAAGCGGAAGCATGACTTACTAGTACCAATTAGACCTAAAGTTTCCAGTGCACTCTCAATTTCATCAGCATTCTGGCTTTCTTCCATCTTCAATATTTTGTCTATGGCCACGAGCAGGTTTTTAACACCTAACATGGGGAAATCTTGATTAAGTCTGTCTAATTCCTCGTGTAAGGAAACAACAGAAGATGGTCTGATACCATTTAAAGCAGGATGGTGAAAATGACGCAATAAAAAAAATCCTCAATGGCAATGCTCAAAGTTGTGGAACAATTGGTAAACAGATGTTTGACAGCTGAAAATAATGACTCTTACAAGATGGGTCTATTGCCGTGAAAGCGTCAGCCGAAGAAAGAAGCCTTCCACTAATTAGTGCTGCCCTTGACCGTATAACGGAATCAGCTGAGGAATCACTGCACACGGACCAAAATAAAAGACAATATAGAATAGCTCAAAAAATAACATAAGAAGAAACAGAGATATAGAGGCATAAGACAACTACTTGACCACATCAGTTATGAGTTGAAGCAAGTTGGTCTTCAGCAGGAAAACGTTGCTGTTAGGATGTTCAACGAGCTGCAGTGTGATAGAAGACACGATTAGCTATAATATTAAATATATAGCTTCTCCAACAAATCCCAGAATCGTTGACAGCAGGATTATGTAGCATGTCGACTGCAGAATTATGTAGCATGTTGACAAGGTACAACAGGCAAGGAAAGAAGCTAAAATTATAATAATGCAATAACACTGGTTGAACTAAGAATGTAACATGAAATACTAGTGCAGGCATTTTGCAAATGAATCATGATTCCTGAAGTTATACAGGATGCACACCATCACATAGAGCAAAAGATAAGCTTATTCCATCAGACATACTAGCCTGCATTATCATCTTCAAACTAAGAGTCTCCTGTGTACTCGAGGGGAAAAGGAGGGATACGGCCCCTTCTCTCCTTAAAAAATAGAGTTACAGATATAAATCTTTTTTAAAAATAAACACATAAATCAAAGTATTTGCAACAAAACCCTCATGAAGTAAGCCAAACATTAAGGGGCACAAATGAACAGAACAAAATATCCATTTACCTCATATAGGACCTCCAGCGCACTGAGGGTTTTAAGCATATCTCTTCTATCTTTTATTTCCTCTTCAAATATGCTGAGAAGGTTTGAGTCACGAATGGCAGTAGCAGTATAACTTGAAACAGTGAAGAGCTTAGCTATCAAAGATAGAATACGAATCCGTGCCTACAGTGGTGATGAACATGAAGTCATGAATAACAGCCAATCATGTTACGTTAAAAGATTAACAGTAAGAGCATCCAGTAAAACATAAAGGAACACTTCCGCTCTATTGTTTTAGCTTATTCAGTTAGCAACAGGGTAAACAGAAATGTGCAGAGGCATTTGAAAATATAAGCAAACTAATTATGATTACAACTTCTCCTCCAAAATAGATGACATCCTAGAAAGCATGCAAGAATTGGATCATAATACTATAAAACATATAAATACTCTGGCAGGCACATGAAAATGATATTAACAAATAATGAGTAAATTGTTATTTCTGTGACATCATCAAAAACAAACAAAGCCTTTTGTCCCAAGCGTCTGGGGCCTTTTCTCAGCCCTGCAGATCAAACAAATTTTCTTCTTTGATGAGGTGGGGTGATGAAACCAAACAAGAGCCACAAACAACGTATAATATATGTGAAAGTAATAGTAATTTCTACACTAGATTCTGATGATATGCATTTATGCTTTATTGATTAACTGGTTTGTTTTAAAGTTCGTGCTTCTATTGCTGTTCATGTAGACTAGCATTGATCCACAAGGGAATGTCTTATAGTTATTGGTTAGTTCTGTGAAATTGTGTCAGAAAAATGAGCATGGGATGCCATACCAAAGAGGATGACTTAGCTGCCACTTTGCCAAGTTGCACAGATCCTTGACCATCTGGTGGGAATATGATTTCCTACAAGCATGAAAGAAATATACTACAATAATGACTATGATATACATCGAACAGATGTTCAATACTTCAAGAATAACTGCTGGACTCACAGCTCCTTTAGGAATTTCTGCTAAACGCTTTACAGCATCCAGAGTGATTGCTGAAATCTCTTCATCTCTGCAGAAATCAAAGATAGCAAATAAAAAATTATCAACAAGTTACAGCGCATATGATGAAACAGGAACTGTTAAATGAAGGTTGTGCGTATAAAATAAATTACCCCTCAATCAGACAATTGATCAAAACAGGATACAGGTTGTGCTGCACAACTGTTTCAACCGCAGCAGCACCATCTTCAGCTTTGTCAAGAAGATGGAGTACCTGATATAGTTACATAGAGTTTCAGTCAGCGGCTAGACACATTGTTTTGCCAAAAGTTCTAGAACATTTTCGAAACTGAAATGAAAATCAGCATACATGAAAGGGGGTTTCCATGAGGTGACAGAGCACACAAGTGCACTGCCAGCAGACAAAGTTCACCATGACTGTTTACTAGAGTAGATGAGTTGACTCCAGATTAACAGAACCTTGAATGTTACAGGGTGTAAACTATATCTTAAAAAAAAACTTCATGTACTAGAAGGAAATTCCGATTTATGCATTTGCCATCTCAATAAAGCAAACAGATGAAATCACAACAATCCATAGTATGCACTTCGAAAATGGATAACAGAAATTAGAATCAAATAAACACAAAAGATGAAACCACATTTTCCAAAAGTCCAAAATGGATAATAGAAATTAGAGTCAAATAAAGACATCAATATTCGCAAATAGCATGCACTTAGAAAATACATTCAGGTACATACAGCTTTGCAGGCTAATTTCTTGATGTCCTTCGAGTCTGTGAGCAATCCAGTTTGAATAAATGCCTGGAAGATAAAAGTGCAATGTAGACTTCAGTCATAATATGCATGAGAACTATGCCCCAAGTTCTCAAAAGGAACAAACAATGGGTAAGAATTGTAGGTAGACATGTCTAGACAGCAAATTGGAAGGAGAATGTCACACATACACCATAGCTTGGCAGAAGTGATGCTCCATATCTTGAGGAAAATACTTTGTCTAGGCATTCCGTGACAGTTTCAACTATCCCAGGTACATCTGCTTCACTCTGCAATGCACTACAGGACAAAGAAAAATTACAACAGCAATCACCAAAATAGGATAGCCACATAAGGGACCAGTAGACAATATATGTAAGCCGCTACTTAGAAAAGTTAGCTTTATAAAGTAAGAGAACTTCTCAAAACATAACGGTACATGACACAGGAACATAAGTATACAACAAGCGGGCAAGGGCAACACACAAAAAGCAACTAGAGGAAGGAATTAAGGAAAAGAGGTTTACCCCAACAGCTTAGGCAGAGGACATCGTTCCAGGAACTGCTTCACAGTATCATCGCCATGCATGCCTGCAGCAAATGAAATACAGGTTCAGCCCCCTTGTAAGCACATGACTAACCTATCTACTTAAAAAAAAATAACTAGCCCTGTTAAAATTTAAGTCTTCGACATGCACCACTTCGGCAAACATGTATTTCTCTCTAAATCGTAATGTCCTGTCCCTGGATGCGTCTGGCCTACTTGTAATCCCTTTTCTGGTAGGGGAAAAATAGCTTTCCACCAAAATTTGCGCAGAGACACACATCGAATGGAAGATGCAAGTACAAGCCATTAATATCCCCAGCTTCAAAATGAAAACTAGAAATAGTAATGAGTTCACTGAGATGACTGGAGGTAGTGACACTACAGCCCTACAGCAGCATATGCGATCATATTTTCCAATCAACAGCGGAATCCAGCAGTGAATCAATCGAATGACGAAGTAAGCCCCACCCCACCCCAGTCAGGATCCCCTACTAGGGTTCCATCACATCAAGCTCCACACCCAAAATGAACCGATCCGTTCTCACGGTCAGAGACAAGCAAAAGCCCTTCCCAGAAAGGAGCAACCCAGAACGGCGGCGCGACAAACAACGCAAGCAACTGGCTCCGCCCAAATCCGAAGGGAGGTAAGGAAGGAGGGCATTGCCTGGGTAGGACGCGAAGTCGGCCGCCGCCTGAAGCATCGCGCCCAGCTCTCCCGGCGCCGGCGAGGGCTCCATCCCGTGGTGTTCCGCTCCCGCCGCGCTTCTCCTCTTCCCCTGGGTTTTGGCTTGGGGAAGGAGAAAGACCTCAACACACGCACCGCCGCACCGGCCACGCCGCTCTACTCACTCGGGTCCGACTCCGATCCAGAGAGCCCTCGAGTCACTAGCGAGTCGCCCACTACAAGCTGGGCACGGGCGCACGGCACCTGCTTGCCGCGTGGGCGGTGCCCGTGCGGCGTGGCGCTCCGCGCACGCAGAGAGGCCCCAGTGCCCCACGCTAGTGGCAGTGGCAGCGGGCTCGCGTCTCTATCCGGAACAGCCCGCAGTACATGGGCCGTGTCGAAGTCTTCGAGCGGACTGGGTGGGAAAAGTAAGAGCCCACTTTATACCCGGGCCGGAACCTCTTCGATTGTTAGTTAATTTGGAGGCCTTGTTTAACTTGGGCCGTTCGAGCCGGAACCTCTTCGATCGTCAGTTACTTTGGAGGCATTGTTTAGCTTGAGCTTGTTGTGCTTCTCTGCTTCACATTTCCGTTGGTTCAGAAATCAGAATCACGAGTGTGGTGGCTACGGCAGCATAGCCGGCATCAGTGGAGAATAAAATATAATAATCAGGTGGGGTGGAGAACAGGAAAAAAAGGCTTTTACAACATCTGATGTGGGCTTGCAGCCAAATCATTCATATATCTTTGTATAGCCCCTGAATTACCTCATGCGTCTTTGGAATTGCTAAGTGAACAATCACCAAACAGGTTGTACTTGTAGAGTTGTAGCTGTACCTACTGCTTAGTGATCATGTATACATCTACCAGCTGAGATACAGTGTGTCCTCTGGGCTCTGCCATTTCAGAGTTTAGCATCTAATAAGTAGCTCAGTCTGCACATCTAATCGGTACTTCTTTTTGCCTCGCATCTTAGGTGACAATATTCCACGAGATAAGCTTGTCCCGTCTGTGCTATAGTCACCTACCAAGTCCAACCAAGATCCGCGGTATATATGACAATCTGCCAAGGCAATCATCTTTGCATGATTACTGGTCTGCAACTCCAACTACTGACCAGGAAGTTTCAGGTCGCATAAAAATAATTTGTGAAGAAATACCTGCAACTTCCTTGGACAGCCTAGCCTAAACGTGTTAAACAAAAGAAAAGATGTTAGCCGCAACACTTATTAGTTTAATTCCAGTACTGATACAGTATACCAAACATGTGGAAGCAGGAGTGATATATCCCTGCCGCGCGCGCCTGTCGCCTACCCTGCCTTTTCTATTGCGATCCGGCCATGTGCTTTGGCCGAATTCTTGCACGGCATGTTGCTTGGTTCCAAAGATCCGTAGTAAATCGGCAGTTGGGGCCAGTACGTCCAGGCCGCGGGTCACTCTGACATTCTATTTGAGGAACTTTGTATATATACATCGGCACGCAGCGAATAGACCTGAAGAACATGCAGGTAGACGAGAACAGGACCCGAATCGGGTGAATTTCGTAAGGCAATGGCAAACTAGCTGGCGTTGCTAATCAGCAATGCAGCTTCAATTCGGTGGCCCGTACCCCGGAAAGCACAAGAGAATGAGGTTAACTCGTACAAGTTTCGACGAGCATTAATATCGCGAGAGGCCAAAGTAGTCATGAACAATAATGATCACTTGCTCGATCAAGGCAAGGCCAGTGGAACACCCATGCCAAATGATGACGGCGCGTGCGTGGATCCAACGATGAGGACACAGAGCTGATGATCATAGTCCAGGTAGATAAAGAGAATCAAGCGGCCAACAGACTCATGACCAATCAAGTCGCAGGCAGCCGGGCAGTTCGTTCGTTCGTTATTGAGGGAAAAGCGAAAGGCAAAGGCTGTCTTGCATCGGCATAGCCTGGCCGATCAATCCACTACCCGAATGGCCGTGCCCACCCTTCTTGGCAGAGCGAAACCACGAGCTGAAAGCCTGAACTCTCCCCCTAGCCTGGCAGCGCGCTGGAAACTGGAGGCCTGGACGGCGCGCGGACGCAGCCGATCCCGCGCCGTGCCGAGCCGCCAGATCAACCAAAAGTGCAAGAGACCCGTGCCGCTTTGCGCACCCAGTACATAGCCGAACGAACACAACCGAATCGAGGAAGGACCCCACGGAACAGCGCAGATCGCTTCATCCGACCCCAATAGCTAGGTACTATACCGTACGGTACGCGGGCATGGCCCCACCGGCATCATGCGTGCGTATACTACTGACATACAATGATACACACAGGCACACGCACACAGCGTCCAAGCACAGTCAGAGACGCCGTTCTCTTCTGCCTTCTCGCCCCCCCATGCAGCTGCTTGTCTCGCCGTATCGGAAGCAAGCCCGGGGCCGGGGCGCAGCGCTTGCACGATTGCACGTACGCGCGCGGGGTGCGCTCTGCGCGAGCTCAGCTCTGTTCCGCCGCGCCGCGCGCCCATGTGAGTGTGTGACCAGGGCGCCGGCTTTTCGTCGCTCGCCATGATCTTGTTTCCTCGCTGCGCCCGACCCCACGCCGCCCACGCCTTTCTTTTCTGCTGCTCGTCCATGTCCGTCCATCACTCCATCCGATCCTGCCCCTGGCCGCCGGTGTTGCTGCTGCCCTCTAGCTGGCCCTGCTTGACGGCACCACGCAGCAGCCAGCAGCAGGAGCGCCCACTCACTCACTATACAAACACGCATGGCGACGATGGAGCGAGCATCTCTGTCCCGGATCGTTTTATCGTATCACGCCATGTTCGCGACCCCCACCTACTGCTGTCCGCCGGCTGCAGCGTGTCCGGCCGGTGCGGTGCGGTCTTCTCCTCGCCTTTTTTTAGCAGGCGGGTTCGGTGCGCGCTAGCTCAAGATCACTGTGCCTTCCGGCCTCGCACTTTGCTCGCGCGTCCGTCCGTGTGAGCTGTCGAGGTTGCCGGGCCTAACCGGTAGCCGCGTAGGCCCTGTCTCTTTCATCGCTGTGAGAATCTACCTATCATAAGCTCATGCATATCCACGGCTGCCTACACGTAATAACGTGCCAGAAAAATATCGGGAGCTAGCGCCTTGCCGACTACGGTTTGCATTGACTGGCCCAATGGCTGTCGTCGTTGATTTTGGCCGGCGTTCTCCCGGTCATTTCGTGAGGCGCCGCCAAGCGCTACGGCGGCGGCCGCGTGCCGCCGCGCATGCGTCACCGCCCCTGACGACGACGCCGCCGCCGCAGCCGTAAGCGAGGTGCGCGCTACACTAACAGCGAGTGACGTGCAGCCGTGTCACTGGTCGACGGTGCCACTTGGCAGCGATTCTCGCGACCCTGCATGCATCAGCAGAAGAGAAGATGGTGCGCCGGGGGACACGTGGCCTTATCCTGGTAAAAAATATTGGTCTACGACAGGGACCTGGGTGACACCAACATGGCACGGTTAGGGTGGGATAACGTGCAGTGCAGAGCTTCGCCGTATACTCTATAGTTGCTGATTTGGACGTTTACTTGCATTGCATGGGTCTGATTGAGCGGAGGTCTTGCACGTATGCATGAGAACAAAAAAGCGAAATTGAAATGTAATCAGGATACTGCTAGGCCGATGCATGTCCGGGTTCGGCGCTCGCTCGTGCTAATTGGAGAATCGGGCCTCTATTCGATCTGATTGGAAATCGCCAATCAAGGTCGCGAATCCAGCTGTTAGAACGGTGATTGGCATCCTATGGCCGGCCGGCCTCGAAATCTGGCAACAGGAATCCGCTGACAGATAAAATCCGGGTGCGTTTTTTTTTTTGAAAAGGAAACTTTTATATTGACTTCAAGACACTTATTTTATTGATTTCGAGACAATTACGGCAATCAAAAAGATTTATTTCCATCGTCGGAAAGAATTACCGTGGCAGATTTCGTTCCTGCTTGGTTTTGCAAAGGTTGCCTTCTATCTCTGGGTTTATTTGTAAAGACGGTGCTTTCTGATATGATCCAGTTCGAAGCAATTGGATTTGGATGAGGAGAGGAGGGTGAGAGTGAGACCCACATGAACATGGC
>OAMR01000423.1:791774-803550 GCA_900205405.1 Echinochloa crus-galli
GGTGGCCTTCCCGCCGTTCGAGCACTGCTACAACTGGACGGCGCGCCGCCCCGGGGCGCCGGAGATCCCCAAGCTGGCGGTGCAGTTCGCCGGGTCGGCGCGGCTGGAGCCGCCGGCGAAGAGCTACGTGATCGACGTGACGCCGGGCGTGAAGTGCATCGGCGTGCAGGAGGGCGAGTCGCCAGGGGTGTCGGTGATCGGTAACATCATGCAGCAGGAGCACCTCTGGGAGTTCGACCTCAACAACCGGTTGGTCAGGTTCAAGCCGTCGACCTGCACCCGATGATCTAATGGCGAGTGGTGACCTTGCTGATCTTGCAAGAGCCTTGGAGTGAAAATGTAAAGAAGAATTATGAGATATAAATTTTAGCGCAACGGAAATGTAAGCGCTCTGCATAAATCAAGTTTCTGCACGAGCAACTTACAGATATCATTGCCTCAAACATGACACGCTTCAACATGAGATTTGTGCAAATAGCACCAGCACACAATTGAAGAGACGTCCAGCGTCCAATTATCAGAAATTCAGCAGTAATAGAACAAGTTATGTGTACACATTATAAATCGCAATGGTTAATCAGCAGCATCGGTTTGCGGCATTGTAAATCTGTGATGTGTGATGAGTCCTGGATAGATCAGACATCACAAGTTCAGTCACGTGACTTTGACGGTAGCTGCAGCTATATACTCAGCTCTAGAGCAAGCATAACAGAACACCGCAGTTCAGCAGCCAAGAATACACAAGAATAAGGTTACGGAAGTAGTAGCAAAGTATCAAGATCCATACGGATAGATTAAGAAGTAAGAACACTACAGATCTCCCTCTAGCAAAATATGAAAATAGCAACTTCATGACTCTTGATTGATCAACAAATTCTAGGAACTTATTTTCGAACCAACCATAGAATCAAACTTGGGTCTAGGGCAAGTATATTGGTACCACTTAATACATATCTTCATATATTGACACATAATCTTAAGACGGATTAATAGAGTTGTCTTATAATAATGCAATATCCCTCAATTTACGAATAAAGCAAATGAACTTTGTGAGTTGTATAGCAATATCCCTCAAGTTCATATACAACTCAAAAAATTGAAGCCAGAGGTGTCTTATAGTACCTTACTCGTATAATGGATGACGAGTGGCACACGAGGTTGTTGTTTGCCTTGCTCTTTCTCAAGATCTTTTTCTCTCGCCTTGCTCTCTCTCTCTTCTACATCTCTAAAAATTATACATGGTATTGTATAAGAGATCTAGACTGCTAAGATGTGGTAATGTACTAACTCCTAGGCGATGGATTGTGCTCCTGACAGCGACCGTACTAGCAGTGCCGGAAATGCTGCAAACAAGAAAACATACGACGACAACAATTGGCACAGCAAATTTCGATGTAAACTGAGCAGAACATGCTTAAACCTTCTCACGGTCATGTAAACGGAGCAGAAGTGCAGAACATGCTCTTGCATCCCGAGATACCAACTGCTTTCCTATTCACATGTAACCCCGCCAAAAAAAGAACTACTTTGATATGAAGACTATCAATTTTCTAGCGGATACCAAAGTTTGTAATAAGTTTTTAGGGGGTTTCTCGACGGTTATAGTCATTTACAAGTGGCTCACTATTCTTGTAACTTCTTCCTAGTTGATGTAACATCAAAATTCACAAAAGAACTCCACCTCATGCCACATTATTAACTCTTGGGTACATACTGGTACGAAGCCTTCTGTTTTCAAATTGCATTACTTGCTCCTTCTCGCATAGTTCACACGTACATACCCTTGTGGCAGGCCTCGCTCGTCTCTGTTTCAGACGGTTTCGAGCTCGCGATCAGGAGCGTCACCGCCACCTGCGGTGTTCTTGAGGCGGACGCTTTCGTCCTCGCGAGCGACAGGAGAAGCATCGTCCTCTTTCTTCTTCTTTGTGTACTCTCCGTAGAGGTAGGAGGCGAGGCCCCAGACGCAGAGCGCGGTGGCGACGGCCTTCTGGGCGCCGAACTCGTCGCCGAACACGACCACGCCGCCCAGCACGTTCGCGGTGAGCACGGCGGCCATGCACACGCCGCTGTGGAGCGACGACGTCAGGTAGATCACCCCGGCCGTGCCCATGAAGCACGCCTGCCACGTCAGCACCAGCGCCGCCACCACGACCCAGTACATCGCCCCGGAGCCCTTCCACCGCGCCACGTCGTCGCGGGGCCCTCCCGCGGCCGCCAGCCCGATCGCCGCCACCACCGAGGCCATGGCCTGCATCACCGCCTGCACCTCCACCGCCAGGACGAACCCGCCGGACACCGCCTTGCGGTATAGGAGCTCCATGACGGGCAGGTACGCGGCGAAGAGCCCCGCGGCGCCCAGGGTCACGACGTAGCCGATGACGTAGTGCGACCGGCCGCCGCCGCCCTCGGGGCTCTCGCCGGACTCGCGGAGCGCGAGGAGCACCGAGCTGAGCGTCAGGAGGATGACGGCGTTGAGGTTGACGAAGGTGAGCGGGTGGCGGACGATGACGGCGGCCAGCACGAGCGTGAACGCGAGCTGCATGGACAGCAGCAGCGACGACGTCGACACCGGCAGGAACGACGAGCTGTACGAGAAGAGCAGGTTGTTGGCGCCCATGAGGGCGCCGATGACCAGGCAGCCGGCGAGGAACCGCGGCGAGAGCCACAGGAACGGGCGCGGCGCGGCGGCGGGGCGGCCGGAGGCGAACACGGCGGCGACGAGCAGCGGGAATCCCGCGGATTGCACCAGCGTGGCAACCCACCGGTTCTGCCCGCCGTGAGCGAAATAGAACCGGGACAGAAGGCTCGCCGCGACGGAACCCACCAGCAGCGCCGCGTAGTTCGCCAGGAGGAGGAGTATACGACGGCGGCGCGCCACCGGAGCAGTGGGCGCCGCGCCCGCGCCGGTGATCGTCATTGTAGATGGCTTGCTCGTCGAGAGGAGGCGTAAGCAATGACGGCGGCCGCGTCGATGATGAGATCAAGAATTTGGAGGAGACAAAGACTAACGTCCTAGTTTGCTGGACAATATATATAGACGAATCGGCCATCTCCTAGGAGATATCGAATATAGATAGTTCGGCAGTTCCCGTGCGAGGATTTTTTTGGGTTTCAGTTGCTAGTGTTCGACTGTTTGTTCAACATCCTGATTCCCGGAGCACACAGTTTATGACAGTTACAGTACAAACATTCCAGCACCCAAACTACTGGAAAGGCACGAAGAAGTTAAAAATAAAAAATAGAAGCACCAAAATGAGGCATTATTTTTCTTTTTCACGGACGATCACAATGCGTGCACACTCACTTCTATAAATACACGCATATAAATACTATGAAGTCACTACATACGCCTCGCTATCAACGGATAGCTCGTTTATCACTGAAAATACAATACAAGAGCTGAGTCGAGTACTCGAAACCTGATGATGCATGTACAGATTCTACCACAAGGAATCTTACGAACTCATCGAGGCAAAATGAGGCACTAGTTGTTTCAACTTGCAGGGCAATCTACAGACTGAAATATATACATGGCCTTGTCTTAGCCTCGGTAGCCGGTATTGTATTTATCTGTATTTTCCCCATATAAATAGTAGATACATATGTATTTTTTTAGAGGACAGAGGGATTTATGAGGAGAGACATGAATCCCCTCTTTAAGGTCAAAGTTTGTGGCGTGATTATGTTGGGTGGGTTAGCATTTTTTTTCTCCCTCCAAGGGTATACTGATTATTAGAGTTTAGAGGATGGAGATCGAATGCCTAGTTTTTATTCAGAATTTGTTAATTTTTAAATAAGTCTTTGTTATTTTTTAGCAGTCCTTTCTCATACTGAGCCATGACTATTGTTTTTCTGGGATGGCCCATTTAACCATTTTCCAGTTCCCCACTTACGTAATAACAGTGACTAGTCAGATTAGCGCGTGATGGGTGTTATAGGAAATGTGTTAACTTGAAGCGAAAATCATAAAATACAAACTCATTGTCCTATTATGCTCAAAGTAGCATATAATTTATGAATAAAATTAAATAGAAAATGAAAAATTTTTATCACATCCAATCTTAAATTCAATCAAAATTTGTGTGCATTGTACTAATCCTCGGAGCATTGTACAATATCGTCTTTATCTAGGATCTTATTGATTTTTACACATTTGGTATATGTAATTGGTTGATATACACACAGAATGGATTGACTCGCTATTCTGCATTAGTTCATGATTTTTGACAAAAAAAAGAAAAAAGGTGTATTTTTCATCTCTCGAGTATTATGAAAGTGTGATTTTTATCTCTAATATTTTAATTAATGCAAATCAACTCCAGAACTATTTGAACCGGTGCACCAATCATCCCCGCCTTGACTTAATAATAGTTTAGTGCAATTGGGCACCAGTTTATACCACATACTTAGCTGACTAGTGTCTACTTAGCCACGCTGTACCCTAACTAATCCATGATAGTGTGCCATCAGAATTCTAAACCGGACCCATCATCCACCAATACGTCAAAAAAATAACTCGTAGGGTGGATTTTTTACGGTACAGTACGCGGGCTATATTGTACCTTGTGCTATCATACAGAGGTCAATTTTTTCCTTGATGATCAATCACGCTACTAGCTAATCCTAAAATATTTATAGTAGAATTCTTGTTACATCTCAATAGAAAAACGATAACACGTTTGCACCTTTACCGGAGGGGGAAAACTACAAACACAAGGTGTAATGCGGCTAAGCAGATGTTAGTCAGCTAATTATATGGCATAAACCAGTGTCCGATTGCACTAAGTCATTATTAAACTAAGGTGGGATGATTAGTGCACCATTTATATAGTTAAGGGTTTTTTTTTTGAGAAGTATATAGTTAAGTGGTTGGTTTGCACCAATTGAAACATAAGGTATGAAACTCACGCTCCCATAATACTTTAGGGATGAAAAATACAATTTTAACAAAAAATAAAGAAAAAACAATTTGACTACATTATGTGAATTTATGATTACTTAATGCAACAAAACTGAAAAAACAGTAAGCCTACCACAGGTAGAACATCGAATATGTTTGCTACCTTTCGTGGACAATGGTACTGCAGACAAATTTTAGAAAAACAAACTGTGCGGTGGGACCCGATGCACGATAACATTAGGCTCAACCGAACAGCACCACGGGACGCCAATCTCAGTGGGAGTTTTATGGGGTGTTTCATGGCATTAAATGTGCTGATGTGGCATAGGAAAAAGAACCAAGAGTTTCATAGAATGTGAGAGGAGTTTCATCACCATGAAACTCTTGTGTCACAGTTACATAGTTTATGGTCTAGGTGACCGTGTAGTGAAACCTTCCACTGATACTTGCCTAACAAACAAACAGTACCTGAGGCCCACCTTAACAGTACCATTGGGCCTACTGCTACAGTATCAAGGACATTGACACAGGCCTCGAAATCTTGGGGGTGTTCAGTTCCTGAGAAAAGGTGAAAAGTGAAGTGAAAAAGTCACATCGGACACTGTAGCACTTTTTGTTTGTTTGTGGTAAACATTATCCTATTACCCACGTTTAGTACTCCATGTATGAGGAGAGAGATTTGATGTGATAGGTGAATAGTGAAGTTTAGAGAGAGATTTGATGTGATAGGTGAATAGTGAAATTTGGAGAGAGAATTTTTGAAAGTTTGATGATTTGACCCGGAACTAAACAGGGCCCTTGAAGTTTTAGGGTTGATACTTGATGTTAGAAAGGAGTATGTCCTCGGCTCTTAACTAGGGCCCACTGCTTCATTAGACCACGTCTTCTGTTCTTTAACAAGAATCGAGCGAGGTCCACTAAAAAAACAACAGTAAAGAGTTTTAGAGGAGACAAAAATTGTATAGTCAATATAAGTGCTCACTCTTGCTAAAACAAAAAGAGAGACCAAGTGCTCACTCATGTCAATGGCAATCGTAGTCACATATATAGATCCTTCACCCAATCACAATCACTTTATCCATTAAGCACACTTAGAGCACGCGCGCTTATCAACAAATGTCAATATGGATGACACACATATATACGGATATACATGGATATTGTCAATTGGAAAGATGGCACCGTACCCCTAGGAAGTAGACTGATCGAGTGCTGCTGGATGCATGCGTTGTGCGGTTTCCATTTGTAGGCGGTGACCATGTCTTAGCGACTTAATGGATGATGGCCAACCTTTGGATCGATGCTTGCTGCAGGACTATATATTCCCCGCCCATTACGTCTCTGCAACACTACAACAACTTCATATCACGAGTGATGAACTGATGATGACGCCAATCATATATGGGCAACTGGTTGCAACAGCATCCTTGAGCTATGTACAGTCACACTCATGTACAGCCGTTTGCTGCAATGCGAAGTTCCAGAACTTGGAAAAGCATTCTATCAAGAGTATACATCCATCCATGTTGGTGTTGTCTGCACTAGTCTCTCTGTTGTAACTCTGTGGAACAAAGCTCAGACTGGCGACTAAACTCAAATTACCAGCTCGATGTTATCATGTTATGGTTATATCTCTATCTTCGGCGTGCAGAATGATTGTACTGGTTTGTAAAGCTGTAGACCACTACCAGGTACCTCCACGATTGTCTAAAGCTCAAACTGTTCATGTTGCTCTGCAGATCCGTCCAATAAGAACGACCTACATAGACACTCCCTGCTCCCTACTCTGTATAGAGCTACTTGAACCATACTAGCAAGTGACGTGTCGGACATGTATAAGGCTTATCCTTTTCATTGTCCCATAGCTAAAAATGGCTCAACGAGCTTATCACTGAATCCGTTTGTTTTTTTAATAAAATACAGTACTTTTATGAACCCTATGAACATCCTATTTTGATGAAGGAATAACACGGATCGCATATGCATCGTTTGATCAATCCAGCTAACACTCCTCGCCTGGCTTCTGTAGCGTCCGCTGTCTCCAGCACATGTTCTTCGCCCATACTCCTAGCCAGTTGCCACGACAAGTGTGCTCGCCACCCATCCGATAACTTGCTCTCTCGCGCCCTTGTTACCACGCAACACCGCGTCCTGGTGAGTGAGTAGTACGTGCGTACCCCCTCTCTAACGAGCTCCGATCCCATGCCAACGTCGCGCGCGCGCCCACCCTGACCGGCCCTCACTCTTCGGCAGCCGGCACGTCTCGCTCTTATCATCGATCGAACCCACAGCAAATGCGTGCATGCCGAACCGCCGATGCAGGGGCGATCTCCTGACGAAACGCACGCCGACCGATCGGTCACGTTGTTAATATATACAAGAATATCATCCGGATCGAACCGAATCTCCCCGGCCAGGCATCCTCTTCTCGCCTAGGTTCCGTCTGATCCAACCAAATCCAAACGGAAACGAAAGTGCCAGAGCGCGCATGCAGCTAGCGAGCCGGCCGGCGCTCCATGCATGCGTTACCACTGCTGGCGTGCCGCGAGCGTATCTGCCGGCCGGCCGGCCGGCCTCGAGTGCGCTAGCTGCCACGCCGTGCCCGTGGCAGCGCGCGCACAGCGGCGCGCCGGCGACGTGGAGGCGCTTGGCGTGCGTGGCCCGTCCGCCACTCCGCCCACGCCCCCGCGCGCGCGCGCCGTGGCCTCACGCCCCCTCCGCACGGCGTGCATGCACCGGGCCGGGAGGACAGCGCCGCCGCGCGTCCGGATGAGTGGATGACCATGGCCGCGCGCGCATGCCACCAGGACCCTCGCTCCGACCGATGGACCAAACGACGCCTCGCCGTTCGGATCAGACCTC
Source organism: Echinochloa crus-galli (assembly GCA_900205405.1). Classification (NCBI taxonomy): domain Eukaryota; kingdom Viridiplantae; phylum Streptophyta; class Magnoliopsida; order Poales; family Poaceae; genus Echinochloa; species Echinochloa crus-galli. The sequence continues at coordinate 799,537 of OAMR01000423.1, forward strand.
TCAGAAAGATCGCCCGAACTAACAGTGGCCGTGTGTTTAGTTGTCCGAAAAATGTGGTCGAAAAGTCACATCGAGTTAAATTGGATATCGTAGTGCACTGTAGCATTTTTCGGTTTATTTTTGATAATTATTGTCCTACCATAACCTAACTACGCTCAAAAGATTTGTCTCGTCGTATACATTTAGTTTTTTTGTTTACCTATATTTAATGCTACATGCATGAAGAGAGAGATTTGATAGGATGTGATAGGACTTTTTGCATAGTAGAATTTTGGGTGGGATTTTGGAAACTAAACACAGCTGGTATAAAAAGCAATGACGCTTTAAAAATAAATTTACTTAGCTTTTATTAGAAAGAAAAATGATGCTGCTAGCACAGTGCTAACAAATACGGAGTACATCAACTGCATTTTTTTGGAAGAAGTCTTCTTTTTCCTTTTTTTTTTGGCGCACGCGTTGCTATTTGATACCGAAACACTGCTCCTTGTGTGTTTCGACTTTCGAGCAATGAGCAACAGGGGTATAGAATTTGGGTGCGTTTCCGGCGAACTGTCGCCATTTTTTTCTAGCGAAACGTTCACATTTTTTAAGCACGAACTTTTTGTAAGTAGTTGTTCACTGCCTCGTGGTTCCAGACTTCCGGCCTGCAGTGTACGTGCTGCTGCCGGGCTGCGGATGACGCAAGGGGTCACGGCTATCTTGGCCGGATTCTTGCCATTGAAGTCTGGAGCTTTTTCCAGGTGCGACGAGTAACGGATGCTGTGAGCCTCTGGTAACGCGTCCACTAAACCGATGGCGTATTGCGCAAAATTGCGTGCTCTAGGAGCTAGAGAGGGTGAAGCCATGAAGGAGCTTGTGTGACCGTGTGAGCAGGTCATCGAGGGCAGGATGGTCCTTTTCCAAGCATCCGGCGTGCCAATATACAACTTATAGTTACTAATATATATTTGTTTTCTTTTTTTTTCGCAAAAAAATATATTTTTGTTTTCGTTTCGTGTTGACAAACGTACAGTGGTGAGAATAACAATTTTATTTACAAATTGTAAAAATATAGATTAGCTGGAATTTGTCATCTTGCAAAATGAATGTTCGGATTAATGGATGGGCGAGATCAAGATTTGGTATATGTTAATTAGAAACACTGGATGCCAATCAAGATTATATATTTAGATCATCATGCTGAATACATCCACAGCTGTTTCGGTGCTCATGTCTGTTGTCACAACAAGTGTGTGAAACAAGTCAAACAATCTTTACTTCAGAAAAAAAAACTTATTTGAGTAGGCCTATTTTTTCAACTGTTTTTGCGAAGTGCATCTTCTTAACTTATATACAGCTGTATCCATGTGCCAACTGCCAATGTAGGTAAAAGGAACAACTCCGAGCAATAGCTGAGTTCCAATTTCTACCTTTGTGTAAGCAAACTCAGACCTCCGGGACAAAGGACGGCATGGTTTTCTGATCTCGGGTTTCAGCACATGCTTACTTCACATTCGTCGCACAAAACACAGCATGTGAACGCTATGCGAGCCGCCAATGTTCTTTCCTGGTAATCCCTCTCCAAAATAGATAGAAGACAATCCGGGTCAGCAAACAAATCGAGAAAGAAGCATGATTTCCATCCCATTTCATCGAATTCTTTCCGGTTGCAACCCAAGCACAATCTCCACCATCCCAAGTTGAACAAAATCACCCAGACGTACGGATTCAATGGCCGACCACGAATTCACACACTTCCACTATGGCCTTGTTTAGTTCAAAAAGCATCACCCAAATTCACTATGTAAAAAGAAGATTCTCCATCATATCAAAATGTCATAACATGCATGAAGTACTAAATATAGATGAAATAAAAAACTAATTGCACAATTTTGTTGTACTCTACAAGATGAACATTTTAAGCCTAATTAATCCATTTTTGGACAATTTTTCGCACATACAAACAAAATGCTACAGTGACGCAATGATTACGACGAGACCCCAAAGACCCAAATTTGGTGTGCCAAATTTAGAAACTAAACAAGGCCTATGATATATATGGGCATCGGGGCAACTACTACCATAAATAATTTAATTTGACCGGAATCATGGCATAGGCTACAAACATTGCTCGATTTGATATCTATCTTGAGCAGTAGTAAATGAATGCACTGCTCGATCCGTTTTGACCACCTTATAGCTAGCAGATGGACACGTCGATTCAATGCATGAGCTGCTCTTGTCATATGCTACCTATAACAATTAATTTTACAGCTAGTTTTTGTATAAAATCCTTGGCGTGTTTGCAATTCAGCAGTGCTTCATTCAAACAAATGATTGTAGGATTCCAGCAAATTTAGTTATCCCGCGGCCTGCATTTTCCTTTTTACACACAAGCAACTGAAAACCCCAAATTGCCCACAGCCCACAAGGAAGGAGCAGATCCATCTATATATTCCCCAATTCGACCTTGTTATATATATCTCCTTCCATCCAATCCATCGCGAGGAAATCCCAGGTTTATGCCGCAAAGCCGCGACGTCGCCCGCCGCCGCCACCCGTTCCTCGTCCTCGTCGAATCGCCCGCGACAATGGCAGCCGCCGCCGCCGCCGGAGTCGGCGCCCGTCCGACGGCCTCGGCGTCGCGCCGTCGGATGCTGCTTTTGTTGGCGAACTACGCGGCGCTGCTGCTGGGGTCGGTCGCCTCGAGCCTGCTGTCGCGGTTCTACTTCGCGCACGGCGGCCGGAACCGGTGGGTGGTCACGCTGGTGCAGTCGGCTGGCTTCCCGCTCCTGCTCGTGGCGTGATGCTCACCGGCCGCCCCGCCGCCGCGCCGCGCCCGTTCACGTGGTTCTCGCGGCGCTTCCTCGCGGTGTGCCTCGTCATCGGCGCGCTCATGGGCGCCAACAACCTGCTCTTCTCGTACAGCACGTCGTTCCTGCCGGTGTCGACGTCGTCGCTGCTGCTGTCCACGCAGCTCGCGTTCACGCTCGTGCTGGCCGCCGTCATCGTCCGCCACCCGCTCACCTTCGTCAACCTCAATGCCGTCATCCTCCTGACCATCAGCTCGGTGCTCCTCGCGCTCCGCGAGTCCGTCGAGAGCCCCGAGGGCGGCGGCCGGTCGCACTACCTGATCGGCTACGTCGTGACCCTGGGCGCCGCGGGGCTCTTCGCGGCGTACCTGCCCGTCATGGAGCTCCTGTACCGCGAGGCGGTGTCCGGCGGGTTCGTCCTGGCGGTGGAGGTGCAGGCGGTGATGCAGGCCATGGCCTCGGTGGTGGCGGCGATCGGGCTGGCGGCCGTCGGAGGCCCGCGACGACGTGGCGCGGTGGAAGGGCTCCGCGGCGCTGTACTGGTCGTGGTGGCGGCGCTGGTGCTGACGTGGCAGGCGTGCTTCATGGGCACGGCCGGCGTCATCTACCTGACGTCGTCGCTCCACAGCGGCATCTGCATGGCCGCCGTGCTCATGGCGAACGTGCTCGGCGGCGTGGTCGTGTTCGGCGACGCGTTCGGTGCCGAGAAGGGCGTCGCCACCGCGCTCTGCGTCTGGGGCCTCGCCTCCTACCTCTACGGCGAGTACACCAAGAAAAAGAAGGAGGACGCCGCCGCCGCCGATCCGTCTGCTGACGACGGCGTCCGGAAGAGCCTCACGGGGGGCGGTGACGACGCCGGAGGCGAGCTAGAAACCGTCTGAAACAAACCAAGGGCGGCCACAGGGGGAGCACGAATTCCATGTGAGCCGGGAAGAAGCAAGAATTGCAACGGAAGGGTGTAGTGCTTGCCCCTAGAAACGTTGTGGCATTAGGTGCAAGTAGTTGAGTCATGTTACATCGATGGATTAGGCAAAAGTTACTCGCTAGGGACAACAAGGGTGTCTTTAACCCTGACTTGTAACTGATGACCAGCGTTGGTGGCCGCTAGCTACCTAGTGATGTTTCACTGGTTCATCGATCAGGGTTTAGTGTAGCATGGATGGGTGGAATACAACATGTAACCTTGTGAGCCTGCTGTAGTTAGCTTCGTCCTGGTTCATTA
>OAMR01000423.1:818136-841131 GCA_900205405.1 Echinochloa crus-galli
CAGCGCGCGCACAGCGGCGCGCCGGCGACGTGGAGGCGCTTGGCGTGCGTGGCCCGTCCGCCACTCCGCCCACGCCCCCGCGCGCGCGCGCCGTGGCCTCACGCCCCCTCCGCACGGCGTGCATGCACCGGGCCGGGAGGACAGCGCCGCCGCGCGTCCGGATGAGTGGATGACCATGGCCGCGCGCGCATGCCACCAGGACCCTCGCTCCGACCGATGGACCAAACGACGCCTCGCCGTTCGGATCAGACCTCTCAGAAAGATCGCCCGAACTAACAGTGGCCGTGTGTTTAGTTGTCCGAAAAATGTGGTCGAAAAGTCACATCGAGTTAAATTGGATATCGTAGTGCACTGTAGCATTTTTCGGTTTATTTTTGATAATTATTGTCCTACCATAACCTAACTACGCTCAAAAGATTTGTCTCGTCGTATACATTTAGTTTTTTTGTTTACCTATATTTAATGCTACATGCATGAAGAGAGAGATTTGATAGGATGTGATAGGACTTTTTGCATAGTAGAATTTTGGGTGGGATTTTGGAAACTAAACACAGCTGGTATAAAAAGCAATGACGCTTTAAAAATAAATTTACTTAGCTTTTATTAGAAAGAAAAATGATGCTGCTAGCACAGTGCTAACAAATACGGAGTACATCAACTGCATTTTTTTGGAAGAAGTCTTCTTTTTCCTTTTTTTTTTGGCGCACGCGTTGCTATTTGATACCGAAACACTGCTCCTTGTGTGTTTCGACTTTCGAGCAATGAGCAACAGGGGTATAGAATTTGGGTGCGTTTCCGGCGAACTGTCGCCATTTTTTTCTAGCGAAACGTTCACATTTTTTAAGCACGAACTTTTTGTAAGTAGTTGTTCACTGCCTCGTGGTTCCAGACTTCCGGCCTGCAGTGTACGTGCTGCTGCCGGGCTGCGGATGACGCAAGGGGTCACGGCTATCTTGGCCGGATTCTTGCCATTGAAGTCTGGAGCTTTTTCCAGGTGCGACGAGTAACGGATGCTGTGAGCCTCTGGTAACGCGTCCACTAAACCGATGGCGTATTGCGCAAAATTGCGTGCTCTAGGAGCTAGAGAGGGTGAAGCCATGAAGGAGCTTGTGTGACCGTGTGAGCAGGTCATCGAGGGCAGGATGGTCCTTTTCCAAGCATCCGGCGTGCCAATATACAACTTATAGTTACTAATATATATTTGTTTTCTTTTTTTTTCGCAAAAAAATATATTTTTGTTTTCGTTTCGTGTTGACAAACGTACAGTGGTGAGAATAACAATTTTATTTACAAATTGTAAAAATATAGATTAGCTGGAATTTGTCATCTTGCAAAATGAATGTTCGGATTAATGGATGGGCGAGATCAAGATTTGGTATATGTTAATTAGAAACACTGGATGCCAATCAAGATTATATATTTAGATCATCATGCTGAATACATCCACAGCTGTTTCGGTGCTCATGTCTGTTGTCACAACAAGTGTGTGAAACAAGTCAAACAATCTTTACTTCAGAAAAAAAAACTTATTTGAGTAGGCCTATTTTTTCAACTGTTTTTGCGAAGTGCATCTTCTTAACTTATATACAGCTGTATCCATGTGCCAACTGCCAATGTAGGTAAAAGGAACAACTCCGAGCAATAGCTGAGTTCCAATTTCTACCTTTGTGTAAGCAAACTCAGACCTCCGGGACAAAGGACGGCATGGTTTTCTGATCTCGGGTTTCAGCACATGCTTACTTCACATTCGTCGCACAAAACACAGCATGTGAACGCTATGCGAGCCGCCAATGTTCTTTCCTGGTAATCCCTCTCCAAAATAGATAGAAGACAATCCGGGTCAGCAAACAAATCGAGAAAGAAGCATGATTTCCATCCCATTTCATCGAATTCTTTCCGGTTGCAACCCAAGCACAATCTCCACCATCCCAAGTTGAACAAAATCACCCAGACGTACGGATTCAATGGCCGACCACGAATTCACACACTTCCACTATGGCCTTGTTTAGTTCAAAAAGCATCACCCAAATTCACTATGTAAAAAGAAGATTCTCCATCATATCAAAATGTCATAACATGCATGAAGTACTAAATATAGATGAAATAAAAAACTAATTGCACAATTTTGTTGTACTCTACAAGATGAACATTTTAAGCCTAATTAATCCATTTTTGGACAATTTTTCGCACATACAAACAAAATGCTACAGTGACGCAATGATTACGACGAGACCCCAAAGACCCAAATTTGGTGTGCCAAATTTAGAAACTAAACAAGGCCTATGATATATATGGGCATCGGGGCAACTACTACCATAAATAATTTAATTTGACCGGAATTATGGCATAGGCTACAAACATTGCTCGATTTGATATCTATCTTGAGCAGTAGTAAATGAATGCACTGCTCGATCCGTTTTGACCATCTTATAGCTTGCAGATGGACACGTCGATTCAATGCATGAGCTGCTCTTGTCATATGCTACCTATAACAATTAATTTGCAGCTATTTTTTTGTACATAATCATTGGCGCGTTTCAATTTAGCAGTGCTTCATTCAAACAAATGATTGTAGCATTCCAGCAAATCTATCCCGTGGCCTGCATTTTCCTTTTTACACACAAGCAACTGAAAACCCCAAATTGCCCACAGCCCACAAGGAAGGAGCAGATCCATCTATATATTCCCCAATTCGACCTGCTTGTTATATATATCTCCTTCCATCCAATCCATCGCGAGAAAATCCCAGGTTTATGCCGCAAAGCCGCGACGTCGCCCGCCGCCGCCACCCGTTCCTCGTCCTCGTCGAATCGCCTGCGACAATGGCAGCCGCCACCGCCGCCGGAGTCGGCGCCCGTCCGACGGCCTCGGCGTCGCGCCGTCGGATGCTTCTTCTGTTGGCGAACTACGCGGCACTGCTGCTGGGGTCGGTCGCCTCGAGCCTGCTGTCGCGGTTCTACTTCGCGCACGGCGGCCGGAACCGGTGGGTGGTCACGCTGGTGCAGTCGGCGGGCTTCCCGCTCCTGCTCGTGGCCGTGTTCTTCACCGGCCGCCCCGCCGCCGCGCCGCCGCGCCCGTTCACGTGGTTCTCGCGGCGCTTCCTCGCGGTGTGCCTCGTCATCGGCGCGCTCATGGGCGCCAACAACCTGCTCTTCTCGTACAGCACGTCGTTCCTGCCGGTGTCGACGTCGTCGCTGCTGCTGTCCACGCAGCTCGCGTTCACGCTCGTGCTGGCCGCCGTCATCGTCCGCCACCCGCTCACCTTCGTCAACCTCAATGCCGTCATCCTCCTGACCATCAGCTCGGTGCTCCTCGCGCTCCGCGAGTCCGTCGAGAGCCCCGAGGGCGGCGGCCGGTCGCACTACCTGATCGGCTACGTCGTGACCCTGGGCGCCGCGGGGCTCTTCGCGGCGTACCTGCCCGTCATGGAGCTCCTGTACCGCGAGGCGGTGTCCGGCGGGTTCGTCCTGGCGGTGGAGGTGCAGGCGGTGATGCAGGCCATGGCCTCGGTGGTGGCGGCGATCGGGCTGGCGGCCGTCGGAGGGCCCCGCGACGACGTGGCGCGGTGGAAGGGCTCCGCGGCGCTGTACTGGGTCGTGGTGGCGGCGCTGGTGCTGACGTGGCAGGCGTGCTTCATGGGCACGGCCGGCGTCATCTACCTGACGTCGTCGCTCCACAGCGGCATCTGCATGGCCGCCGTGCTCATGGCGAACGTGCTCGGCGGCGTGGTCGTGTTCGGCGACGCGTTCGGTGCCGAGAAGGGCGTCGCCACCGCGCTCTGCGTCTGGGGCCTCGCCTCCTACCTCTACGGCGAGTACACCAAGAAAAAGAAGGAGGACGCCGCCGCCGCCGATCCGTCTGCTGACGACGGCGTCCGGAAGAGCCTCACGGGGGGCGGTGACGACGCCGGAGGCGAGCTAGAAACCGTCTGAAACAAACCAAGGGCGGCCACAGGGGGAGCACGAATTCCATGTGAGCCGGGAAGAAGCAAGAATTGCAACGGAAGGGTGTAGTGCTTGCCCCTAGAAACGTTGTGGCATTAGGTGCAAGTAGTTGAGTCATGTTACATCGATGGATTAGGCAAAAGTTACTCGCTAGGGACAACAAGGGTGTCTTTAACCCTGACTTGTAACTGATGACCAGCGTTGGTGGCCGCTAGCTACCTAGTGATGTTTCACTGGTTCATCGATCAGGGTTTAGTGTAGCATGGATGGGTGGAATACAACATGTAACCTTGTGAGCCTGCTGTAGTTAGCTTCGTCCTGGTTCATTACCATCAGTAGCTGTTATTATATATTTCAAACCATCCTTTTTACAAAAAAGAAATCTTGAATCGAGAAACAGTCGTCGGTCTGCTAGCTAGGTAGCCTGGACTATCTCCAACAAGGACCTAAAATCAGACCCAAACCCAAAATAGTTCACCAATGATACTATTTTAGCCTCCAACAAAGTACCCAAACCCAAAATGGGTTTTCAGAAGAGAGGGAACCTAAATCTGGGTATCTCTCTTCGTGACCCATTCGCTGAAAGGATTCTTTTTTGGATCTTCTGTTGGAGAAATGAGTTTATGGGTTATGGACCTTTTTACTGTAGGCAACCTAAAGTGGTATATGGGTCTTCAATTTAAATATCCATTGTTGGAGATAGCTTACATTCGACAATTTAGATCCTCGAGCAAACAAGCAAGGCTTGCCTTGGCCCGTCTAGCGAGAATCTGCAAGGGGCGGCATTTGGTTGGCAGGCGAGAGGTTGCCTCACGGTTTGTTCTGGCAAGCCCTGCTCTCACTAGCAAACGCAAGGCAAAGATCGTGGCCAGGCATGGCTGGCCCTGTTTTGATTTCCTATAAATAGCAATCGCTACAGAAAACGCGGTGGTTCTTTTGGCCGCACCAAACTCTCTCTGTCTCGTGTGCGTTTGTGTGTGATTGCAGCTCACGGTGTCGTCTTCTTCGACTCCGGCAAGGGTTGGAACAAGATTGCCTCCTCATTCGGTCCTTGCGGTCTGCACTTGTTGTCTTGGGGATTATTACCCATTGTTATATACCTCCTCAAGCCCTGCTCTCACTAGCAAACGCAAGACAAAGAGCCAAAGATTGCCTCCTCATTCGGTCCTTGCGGTCTGCACTTGTTGTCTTGGGGATTATTACCCATTGTTATCCTTGCGTACATCTTATATCCCTCCTCTTTTTGTAAGGTGCGTACTCAAACTAAGATTTAAAATTTCAACACTTTGACCAACAATTAACCTAAGATTCTATCGATTATATACCATAAAAACTGAGTACCATATTGGATTGATATTTGAAAATATTTTTATATGTTGCCGATTTTATGGTTTCCAAGATCCAACTATTACCAATAATATCGCCTTACGTTTCGAGATGGGGGATATATGTTGTTTGACAGTTTGACGGTACATTTGCATCACCATTTTTCCCTCCGTGCATGGATCATCTTAGACATCTTACAATATGCTTTCCACATATCTTACATATATGCTAGCTGCATAGCTCCACATGAGACCAAAATGTTTTATATAAAAGGTGTTCCTATCTTTCAGTTGCTAGAAAATGGTTAGTTTTTTTTTACTAGACCAGTAGGGGAGGCCCCTACCAATAATTTAATTTTCTATTAATAAGAGAAATATGTACATGAGTGTTTTGGCTTCAAGCCAGAATAAGAGGGGGAAGGAGGAATTAATTACAAGTTATTACTCATCCACCGATTAATTTTCTCCTTGATTCTTGGTCTAGCTCTAAGAGTGACCAAGCGCTCGCAAAGGATAGTGAACCTCCATAAAAATGATGCTGTTTCTATGCGTCCAAATTGCCCAACAAGTTGTTATGACCAATTCTCTGAAGATGTTTGATGCAAAAACAGATCGCGCTCTGATGATCATTTCTAATGTAGGAATAGATGTGTCCCATTGTATGGAAAATGATTAGTTGTTCAGCCAAGCATTGTCACCTGTTGGATGAAGATCACACATCACTTATCTCTTCTCATGTTCACCACATTTTGCTTCCTTGCTACTGTGCTCACCCTAGTACCCCCAGCCTCCTACTCCCATCTCTAGGTTCCATTAGCCGTCGATCCATGACAATCATTAGTGTTATTTTTTTCGAGAACTTGCCTTGGCAAGCATTTTATTAAGAAGAAGAGAAAATTTACAACAAGAAACACGACCACTCACCTAAAGAATTACGCTATTACGAAACATCGAAAGAGAAAAAGACCTAGAATTAAACAAAAAGTAAACTAGCCATCGGACACTATGAAAAGCGACAACTCCGCCATTCCTACTATGATCCAGCAACAGCTTTCCTCCATGACACTATTGATGACGCCCCGCACCGAATCCGCCTGTCCTAAAAAACCCATGTCATTACGCTGCAACCAGATTTTCTATACAATTCGTCTCCTGTTGTTGTCATCCCCACCCTGATTATTTATTCTTCCCAATTCCCATCCAGCAGCCCTCTGTCAGTGCGATTGGAACATCCCCGGTGCCTCGCTCTCCACCGCTGACCGGCATAATAATCACCGGCTTAGAGTCATCGTGTGCAGAAGATGCATGCACGTATGCAACACACAGAGAAAAGTCGGTCTTTCTGTATTGCCATATACATGAAACACATTCCAATCATATCCCAACCTGAGCTGTTCGGGTACATGAAACATGAAATTGCGGGCGACTGTATTCCAAAAAAAAAAATGCAGGCGACTTTTGTGTGATGGAGTCAGCTAGTGGATAGCTGCACATACCACCCTATCCTATAGCAAGCAGATGAAGAACACATGGTGCTGAGCTGAGTTCACAGAGAGAGCAACATCTGAGTGGCCAGCTGGTTTTGCTTGTGCAGCGACGCAGCGTCGATCACATGAGAACATGGGGCAGCAGCCAGCAGGGGAGAGAGCTGAGCTGCAAATGCAAAGAGAATAGAATAGGGCCGGTCGGCGGCTGGGCTGAGGAAGATGATCCAAACTTGGGATAACTACAGGCTCCGCACGCACATCGAGGTGGATTGCAGCGGCCGTGGCACAACTGCTAATTTTCTAGTGTTTGATCTCAGAGGTGCTTGGATACCCTTTAGTCCCATGACTAAAAGTAGTCTGACTAAAACTTGCTAGCCTCACCTATGCTTGGATCCAAAATACTAAAGAGACTAAAATCAGTTAATGAGCATTTATTATCCTCCCTCCCCCTCCCGCCAACTACTCCCCCACGGTAGTTAGGCTCCCGCCAATTCCTCTCCCGCCCCCTGCTGCTCTCTCCCGCCAACTCCTCTGGTGCTGTCTTGTTTTTTTTTGACAACATCTGGCGCTTTTCCATACAGTTGATGCAAGGAAGTGAAATTTTTCCATACACAAGAAAATAAAAATTATTGTACAGACCCTTCAGGTTCTGGATTTTGTTCTTCACTTCCCTGCCTGGATGCCACAATTTTGTCTTTTGATAATATTTCTCCTTAATATTTTTGTAACCTTGAGGGTTCCAAACTTTAGAAGTAAAATTGCCAGCATCTATCTCCTCACAAGCTAACTCACACAAAATGTACGTATTTTCGTCGGTCCAATTAGCCTTGCTTTTTGGCCTCTAAAAAAAAATATGATTACATTTCAAAACATGACTTATAGCAAGGTCATACATGAGAATAAGCTGAATCAATTATTTTGCTTACAGCAATTCTAAATTTAGAAATGTGCAGTCACTGATAACAGCAAAGTGATGAATATAGTCACAGGGGCAACTGCTTTTTAATGGTTTCACCCTTACAAGAATACTATCAGTTTGCACAAATGTAAAAGAAGGTAGACGACCGGGGAGACAGCTTGCATAAATGTACAAGAATACAACAAGAATACTATCAGTTTGCACCAAATTGTCGGCTAGCATACTCATTTTATTGTACATATTGCAGTACCTGGTCCAATTCAACACATAAAGGGTCCACATTACCATACTCATTTTATGTAAATGGTGTGAGCAAAATTCAATACAGACTAAGAGATTCTTCATCACATAAATTGTGAGCAGCCACGTAACAAACAGAATTTCAAAGAAAATAGTGTGAGCAGAATTTCAATGTGATGTTTGTATACCTTCCTATGCTGGTTCAGCGCGTTCTCGTCTTCATCTTCGTCTTCTTCGATGCCGTCATCAATCATCCACCTGAATCGGCACTACCTGCGGCTGCCTGCTGCTGCCCGCTGGCTGTTGACGTGCAGCAACTCGCATGGCAGCAGCATCACCTCCCCCCGGCGCCACGACGGCCTTGCCGCGAGCACCTGGTGCCCTCGCTACGGACAGACCTTGGCGAGGAGGACGACCCGGCCGCAGCGGCACGGCATCTGATCTTGCCCTCTGTGGGGGGAAACCTTGACCGGAGTTGCTGTCCCGTTGAAGGATGTGCGTGTACATGGTCATGTCGGGGTACGAGGCGGCGGCACAGTCGACGTTGAGGTCAAGGCACCGTGCGGCGACGTTCCCGGCCCTCGGAACGCGGCCGCCGGAACTATCACGCCGGAGACGAGGGGGCGTCAAGCCCCACCCTTCACCGTCTATGGCCTCCACCGCAGCACCTGACGATTCCGTTTGAGAGAAGAAATCGAACGGGGCGCCGTCCATGGCGGATGGATCTGAGACAAGACTCTCATCCGATTAATGGAAAAACAAGCATACAACTCAAAAAATCGAACGGGCGCCGTCCATGGCGGATGGATCTTGGCCTTGAATCTCACCTAAATCGGGTAGGCGGAGGCGGAGGCGCGGCAGTAGGCAGATCCGGCGGCGGTTGGCGGAGGTGGCTGCGGCCGCCGGCCGAACAGAGACGAGCGAGACGAGGGAGGCTCGAGGTTGAGGGGAGACGAGGGGAACAAGACGAGGAAGGGGAACGGTCTGCGTTAAATGACCGGACTTAAATGAGGAGGGGAGAGAGGACTAATCCACATTTTAGCAGGGTTATCCTGACTAAACAGTTTTAGTCTCAAGGCTAGTTTCAGCTCCTCTTTAGTTAGGGGTGCTTGGAAGTTTAGTCTCTCAAAGAGACTAATTTTAGTCAGGATAAAATTAGTCAGGCTAAAATTAGTCCCATGGATCCAAGCACCCTCTCAGGCGGCCAATCATTTGTGGGGTCTGTCACTGACTCACTGGTGTTTGAGGCTGTCAGCTTTCACGAGAAAATTAAAATCGGTAAGCCGAGGCAAAATACATACAGATCAGAGGAAAAGGGCAGGCTCCGGCGATCATGCGACGTGGACATTAGCGTCTGATGGCAACGGCCAACGCTGATCGACCGATGTGGTGGCCGATAATGATACGAAGCGACGCGATGAAGATGGCGATGTGAAGCATTATTGCTGTCTGTGTTGGTGACTGCGACACCTGTGCGACGGGTGAATTATGTGTGGCGACACGTACGATCGTTCGAGATGTTAGTGTTGGGAAATCATGCATGTCAAGCATTTGGGTGTTTTGTTGCTGCTTTTGTTTGTTGCTGTCATTGTTGGGCCTATGAATGCGACACAAATGCAAACTATACAGCAGTTTCCTTGAAGGTTAAGATGGCTAAATAGCAAACGAGCCTGAAAACACTAGTAATAAACAACTTCCAGGTTTTCACTGTAAAGGTTGAACAAGGCCTGAACTGTTCTTACCCGCAAAAAAAGAGGCCTGAACGGTTCTCATGGAAATTCAGGCCATATTTCTCTGGAGCCTCTTCCTGTCTTCCAAGGATCATAGTCAAGTTGTCCAATGAATGCACCGAAGAATTTTCATTTTCGCTTCAAGTCCCAACGATGTTCCTTCAGAAAGCCTCTCTAGCGGCACGTGCGCACGTGCGTTGGACCTGACAGACGGAATAGTGTATAGCATTCGCTGATGCCAGCAGGTGCAGTGCAGGAACCCGGCCTGGAGCAGGTGTGTTGCATGTGCGCGAGCTCGAAATGGTGCGCCATGCATACCCCATGGCCCCATGCGAATCCATTGGCACTCCCAGTCCTGCCAGCCGCCGCCGCCACCTCCGCTGCCATGCTGACTCGCCCCACGAGCCCACCACGTCGCGTGGTTCATGGTGCGCACGAAATGCAAACCATTTGTCCTGTCTTCTTTTACAGCAGATTTTCCCCCGCCGACTGCCCGAGTGCCAAGATGGCCACAGCCCATGATAAGTTTGCAGCTGCTGCCCTCCTCTCGCCGGCCCGCACAAAGGGGCGCGAGAAAGTGCTGGTGCAATGCCAGGATGTCCTAGTTTGCAGTTTACACTTGCACCCCATCAGTCGGATCCCCCCACCATGCGCTGCCCCAAACCGGCCCATCACACGAATGTGATTCACCCCATCAGTTCGAACAATGTTCAGACTTGAGAGAGGCATATGCCTTCCGCTGATGCCGGCGGAAGCCGAGCTCGGATTGGTGCGCCGCCGAACGCCGCCGGCCCGCCCTCGTGCGTAAGCATTCCCAACCACTGCCGCCCGCCAAGGGGCCAGTCAGGCTGTTAGAGCATCTCCAGCCGAATGACTAAAAATGGCCCTCTATATTTCATTTTAAGGGCCAGTTTTAAAAATTTAGAGGCCCAAATAAGATGTGTGTTCCAGCCCAACCGACTAAAGAGGGCCTTTATCCATCTGACAGTGGGCCCCATCTCTCCCCCATCTCTCTCCCGACGCGCGCTATCGCTCGCCGCCGCCCTCGCGCCGCCGGCCCTCCTCCCCGACGCCATCGCCGCCGGCCCTCCTCCCCAGCACGCCGCCGACCCTCCTCCCCTCCTCCCGACGCCCAACACGCTCCCAGCGCGCTCGCGTCCATGTACCTGTCCGTCTTCCCTGCCGCCGCCTCCGCCACCGCGGCCGCTTGCTGCCGCCCGTGGTGCCGCCACCGCCGCGCATCGCCGGCGACTGTCCGCTGCCGCCGCTCGCGGAGAGGGTGGGGAGAGGCGGGGAGAGAGAGAGGGGGAGAAGGGGCTGGCGGCGTGAAGAAGAGGGCGGGGTCGGCGGCGCGGAGGAGGCGAGGGCGGCAGTGGCGGCACGGGGGCGGCGGCGGCGTGGGGGAGGGGATGGGTGCAGGCGCGTGCGGGAAAGGGGGGTGGGATATGCCGAGGGAGAGGAGAGGGAGAGGGGGAGAGGAGAGAGAAAGGGGGATAGGGGGAGGATAGAGGGATCCCAGATTTGTGGGGTTTGCCTCAAATTTGGTGGCCTACTAATTTTAGTTATCTATATAGTCATCCCATTGGAGAGTGGTTTTTGATCTAGAGTGACTAAAAAGCTAGATAGAGGCTTGAATACTCACCCGGCTGGAGTTGCTCTTAGCCACCGAAGCGCACACAGACACAATATCCGGTATGCGCCGCCCGCGTGCGCCGGTGCGCGTATCCATTGCCAGGCCCTCGCACCCGAACGAAGGTTGTGTTTCTTCTCTGTCTCAGACAAAGCGAAACACAAGCCCGGGACAATCTAGATCTCGCTCGTTTGCAGCAAATGCATGGCATCAGTACGCGGTCAACGGCAACGCCGTACCCGGCGAGACGGCGCCGTGGTTGGTCCAGCGCCGAAACGAATCGACGTATCAGCAGCGCGCTCGGCAGCAGGGCAAGAGAAAACCTGTGGCGCCACGGCCTGAGAGAGGACCACGAACCTGACCCATCAGCTCGGGTCCCCGCCGGGGGCCGCCGCGACCTCCGCGAGCGATTCAAACACGCCGCGCCGGAAGGGCGGGAGCGGGAGGCGCGTGCCGACCGACCGGGAGGCTTGGAGTTGGGGAAGAGCATCAGCTTGTGCCTCTGGCTGACTGGCTCGGCGACCTCGGTCTGCAGGCGACGTGACAGGCGGCCAAGGACCAGCCGCACCTGCTCCCCGCCATTCTCGCCGTCTCGCACTTGTCTGTTCGGGTGTGGGCTCCTGGGCCGTGTCTCGGTTCCTCAGCAGCGCGCGGCTAGCTCTTGGTGCGGCCGGCCGGCCGGCACTCGCACTCGCAGCACAACGCAACGAACGCTCCGGACCCAAACTCGAGCCATCATGACCAAATCCGCACGCTCTGATCCAGAATGATGAACTGCTCGTTGCAACGTGACCGCCGGAACAAAAAAAGGCTTCCTAACCTGCGTACGAGTACGATTCAACCAGCAAGCAAATCCTGGGCTGATGGCAACGGCCAACGCTGATCGACCGATGTGGTGGCCGATAATGATACGAAGCGACGCGATGAAGATGGCGATGTGAAGCATTATTGCTGTCTGTGTTGGTGACTGCGACACCTGTGCGACGGGTGAATTGGGCAGGGCAGGGCAGAGGCAACTTGCCCGTTGACGCTTTGCGAATCAGCTCACGGACAAGTGGGCGAGGAGACAAATAAGGCGGAGGTGGTGGTGGCAGACGGGGCCGCGTCCGAGCCAGTCGCGCTCGCCCGCTCGCCCAGTCTGTGTACAGGTCGTGGGCGCGGTTCGCCGTTCGCTGCCGCGCGGGCCTGGGCTTGAGGTGCAGCTGGAGAAAGCCCAGCCGCCAAGAGCCAGCCAACCCGCTTTGATTCGGTCGCCTGGTTGGTGCGGTGCGGTGCGGTTTGGGTTTTTTTTTTGACAACAACACACATATATTATATTAATTCAGCAGACAAGTTACAAAGAAGACCTCAGGAGAGATCTTAATTACAACAAAGTCCTGCAACAGGAACTTCCAGCAGCTACTGCAGAGATGACGGAGGAAGTCTTCCCGCCGGCGAGATGGCGCAGGGGCTTCGAAGACGAGGCATACGCCGGGGCGGAAGGACCGCGCAAACAAGCAGCGGTTGAAGTAGGGGCAGTCGTGCCGATGAGGGCCGCTTGCACCGGCGACCGAAGGATGTTGTTGTAGTCGTCGCCGGAGGTAGAAGGGGCACAGACCGGGATCCCAAGTGAAGACGGGAGATTCCAGCCAACACCAGAAGGGGAGATGCATGGGAGAACCGCAGGACAAGAATCTGCTGAACAAGAAGGGGAGCGAACGGCGGTGGAATAGGGGAGGAAGGGTAAAAATCTCGGTGGCGGGGGTGGATAGGGAATAAGTGGAAGACGAGATCTGCAGCGAAGGATGGGGAAGAAGGCGGATTTGATAGCAGAGGTGGGGGGAGAGACCAGGGAGAAGCAGATCCCGGCGGAGGTGGAGGAGGGAGGCGGCGGTAGAGGTGAGGGAAGGGGGATCTGCCAAGAGGAGGAGAAGATTGATATTATTGAAACCACTCACCTTGACGCCGGCGAAGACGACGACGAGGACGCCGAGTGAGATCCCGGCGGCGAAGCCAACGACGGAGACGGCGACGAGGAGGGACCACGCCATGGCGGCGACTAGCACAAAGGCATACAAGAAACTAAGCTTACTCTAGACTAAAAACTACTAGAACTACTAGATCTACGAGACCGGAGGGGACCCTGCCCTTCTCGCCGCCGGCGAGACCGCCGGAGGGGAGGAAGGGAGGGGCCCAAGGAGCGGCGGCGGGGAAACCTAGCGAGAGCCCGTCGCCACCTACTACTTAGAGCTTACTACCGAGAGCCACCCCGTGCGGTTTGGGGTTGGGGCTCTCCCAGCCCTTTTCCTTCCTTTTTCCAAAGCTCCGGCCGGCGGTTCCGGATCTGCTCCGTCGCCGGTTAGATCCGCGCGCGTCGCTCGCCTCCCGACCCCCGGCAGCATCGGGCGCCAGAAGGTCTGATCCCGTCCGGTAGGACGCCGCTGCGGCGTCACTGTCCACCGTCCCGGCGGCGCTTTGGTAGCTCCTCCACCCAGCCGGCCACGCCCTGTTTCCCGGTGAGGTCCGTCTTCTCAAGCGGCCGGCCGGCCGGCGGCGGCTGCTGCTTCCTCTCCCAGCCTTTCTCGCTCATGCCAAGGCAGAGGAGTAGCCACGTTCTTCCAGTCCTCTTGTGTGTAAGGTACGTGGCCTCACCGTCACCGTGTATCATCACAAAGGTCTTGCCGGCCGGCTCGGTTTGTGCCTCCCTAGTCTGCGAAAATGACAAGGAGCGTACCGTCGCGGCTCGGTTTCGCTTTCACACATCTTTCTCACTCCTAGAGCCCGTCAGCACCCGCCTCGGACCGTCGTTGCCGCTTCCAGCCGCCGCCGCCAACCTATAATATAAGGCGGAAACCTCCTGCACTAGCCTGCATCGTCACCCACCTACCCCCACCTTCCTCGTGCTCCACGTGATGGAGTCCCTCCTCGCCTCGCGATCCATCAGGTCTCCCCACGCCGCCGCCACTGGTACCAGGGGCTGTATACCCCGGCCCTCACGCGTCGCCGCCCTCGCCGGCGGTCACGCCCGCGCCCGCCCGCTCCGCGCTGCCCCCAAGGTACGTCCTGCTGCCCAAGGGTTTGTTTGGTCTCCCGCTCTGTTCTGGTGGGTAATCCTAGTGGTTTCATGTTTTTCTTGGTACTATTTCGTATTCCTTTCCTCATTTCCTAAGCACGAACTTTTGTTTCTCGCCGTGCTTCCGTTTGGGCCTGAATGGCTACCAGTAATCACAAAAACAATACGACAATACAACCCCCATTTCGCCTACCCCTTCTTGAATGCCGATCTGTTTATCTGTTAGCAAAATCTTGGACTTCGATAATATGCTCATCTTCTTTTAGGTGCGTTCCTCCTGTTTGTGACATTTTTTTTTCTGGCTTATTTAGGACTCAATTCTTGAGGTGCTGGCACAGGACGATATGTTGAACGCAACGGAGCTGGTCCAATGGGAGAACGGCAAGTCGGTCAATGATATTGCAGCCAGCCAGGGAATCCGCATCCGCAGGCACTGCCGTCCCACTGCCTCCTTGAAGGAGATAGAGGAGGAGCTGGGGGCGCCTCACAACGTCCTAGAGAAGATCATTTGGGACAAGGAGATTGAGGTAGCTGAGGTATGCAGTTGTAACTTGCTGGTAATAAATATATATTAGCAGAAAGGCAATCAAGTGCACTGTTCACAATCATCCACTCCCCCTGCCTGGGATGGAAGCTGTTTGATATGCTAGATGCTGGGATCAATTGCAGCCGAGAAATTTAGATGCATCATATTTTTTTCATCGCACATCTGAATCTTTGTTTTCTGCATTGATCTCATATTAGTTGTCCTATTTCAGAAAACATAAAGATAAGATGGCCTCTTAAAGTGACATGTACTATGCTTGCACCATTTCTTTTAATGGCAAGGGCTATTATGTAATAGGTGTGATTCAACTCAAAGGTGATTGGTGCTATGTAGTGTTAAGTGCCCCGTTTCTGTACAAACCCCCCTGTCCCTAAACATAGGTTGCATTGATAATGCCCACATTCAGCAATCTAAATCTTGGCCATTTTTTATGATAAATGTACCACCAGGAATTAAAATATGCATTATTAAAGTATATTTCATGCTATTTTCTACATGGTTGTCCTACGTACTCTTACTATATGCAACTCACTATTTCGTAAGCTTGCCACATTGATCTAAATGATGGTTAACAGATGGTACTGGTCTTGTGCAGGGGCATGCTAAGAAGCCTCTGAATGAGGTGATTGAGGCTGCAGCGAAGGCCCCTCCTTCAAGAGATTTCTATGGCGCTTTAGAAGCTGCCTATAAGCGTAATGGGGTGCCTGCATTGATTGCTGAGGTCAAGAAAGCATCCCCGAGCAGGGGTGTGCTCAGGGAGAACTTTAATCCTGTATGTTCTGGGCTTTGTTGCTGTCAAATCTTGGGCCAATTTCTATGGCTGGTTATGTAAATAATATTTATATATTTTTGGTAGGTTGAAATTGCCAAAGCTTATGAAAAGAACGGAGCTGCATGTCTTAGCATCTTGACCGATGAGAAGTACTTTCAGGTATATTTCAATTGATTTTTTTTTGCCTATGGGGATCCTAGCAGCTGTGTCTATGTACGGAAGTCGCTCATATTTTTTTTTCCGTTGTACAGGGAAGCTTTGAGAATCTTGAGAAAGTGCGCACCTCAGGAGTGAAGGTACTGATACATTGAAGTCTCTAACTCTGAGGATGATTTTGAGTTACCAATTGTTCTCATGATGCACATATTTCTTTGTGAATACAGTGCCCTCTTCTCTGCAAAGAGTTTGTCATTGATAAGTGGCAAATCTATAATGCTCGATCAAAGGGCGCCGATGCAATTCTGCTAATTGCTGCTGTGCTACCAGATCTTGACATAAAGTACTTTCTTCAGATTTGCAAAGAGTTGGGAATGACAGCTCTTATTGAGGTTTGACATATTAAGCAGTCATTTTGTCGTACCTGCACATTAATTAGAATCTAGTTTTGATGAAACAAAGTTTATCATTCTCCTTTTCAGTGGAAAGTCATAATTCACTTTTTGCATTATAGAACAATAGTTTTTTCCTATGCTTCTATATTGACTTGACTATATAGGGATCATCATTCTATCTGTATTTTCATTCAAAATACGCAGCAAGTAATTTGTCAAAAATGTTAATGGAATTTTGTCATGTGCATCTTCATTACGAAATATTGTGGAGCTCTTTGCGTAGTGAAAAACTGTGGAGCTCTTCGCAATTTCCTGCTGGATTGTTTCTGTGCTTATATTATGTTTCGATTTTCATGTATCCATTGTTAAGTTTTAAGTGTATGTCCAGACAGAAACATTAGTGTGATTGATTCAGATAGTCTGCAAGAAGCCAAGCTCAATTTCAATATCCTGGTGGGTTTTATACTTTAGGTTCATGATGAAAGAGAGATGGAGCGTGTGCTGAAGATAAATGGAGTTAAGCTTATTGGCATCAATAATCGCAGCCTTGGTATGATGTTCTTCTGGTCGTTTTTTTTCTATATCCATTTTGTCATTTTAAGTTTAACCTTTTTTAATCCGCAGAATACTAAAGCTTTCCATTTGTGTTATCTTTAAACCATTTACTGATTAATATTTATATATATTTCTTTTCTTGAAAATCATTTACACTGCAGAGACATTTGTTGTTGATACTTCAAACACCAAGATGTTGCTCGAGAAGCATGGGGATAGCATCAGAGAGAAGGGAGTTTTGGTAATATCTTTGATCATGGGTGGATGATTTGCTGAACATCTTTCATGCTATTCCTGTCGAACATCTTTCATGCTATTCCTGTCTTACATCTTTCATGCTATTCCTGTCTTACATCTTTCATGCTATTCCTGTCTTACATCTTTCATGCTATTCCTGTCTTACATCTTTCATGCTATTCCTGTCTTACATCTTTCATGCTATTCCTGTCTTACATCTTTCATGCTATTCCTGTCTTACATCTTTCATGCTATTCCTGTCTTACATCTTTCATGCTATTCCTGTCTTACATCTTTCATGCTATTCCTGTCTTACATCTTTCATGCTATTCCTGTCTTACATCTTTCATGCTATTCCTGTCTTACATCTTTCATGCTATTCCTGTCTTACATCTTTCATGCTATTCCTGTCTTACATCTTTCATGCTATTCCTGTCTTACATCTTTCATGCTATTCCTGTCTTACATCTTTCATGCTATTCCTGTCTTACATCTTTCATGCTATTCCTGTCTTACATCTTTCATGCTATTCCTGTCTTACATCTTTCATGCTATTCCTGTCTTACATCTTTCATGCTATTCCTGTCTTACATCTTTCATGCTATTCCTGTCTTACATCTTTCATGCCATTACTGTCTTAACATACATGAAAATAAGTTTCTTTACAGCAAAAGGGAAACAGAACAGATTATGAAACTGAAACCGACACAAGTTATCGTGAAATAAATATGTTAACTTATGTTCATTATTACTGTTGTAGTGATATATATTGCATATCAATAGGTCATTTTTCTAGCTCCCACTAGATTTCTTTATTTGTAGACTGTTAGTTATTTCCAATATCAACCTTGCTAATTGTTTCCCTATTTCTTTGTTTTTTTTACTTTTTCAGGTTGTTGGTGAATCTGGGCTGTTTACACCAGATGATGTTGCTTATGTGCAGAATGCTGGCGTTTCTGCTGTACGTTCCGCTAATTCCTTCTGAATTTAGAATTTTTCTCTGCATGACGTTATAAGGATGTCTTTTGAAGCACAATACTTAATATTATTTTGCCTTATTTTTCTATATCTGTACCATCCACACATTTGTCAGTTTACCTTCAATTCACTTCAGTTTTGTCTACTCCCTCCGTCTCAAATTACAATTTGTTATCACTTTTCAAGATACATAATTTTTAATATATATAGACATAGCGTATACCATGCATAGCAAAAGCTATGTACTTGGAAAAGCCAAAACGAAATGTAATTTGGGATGGAGGGAGCACCACTGAAATATGGCAGCCTGCACGAACTCGCTTATGCTATAAAAGTAAAAAATAATAAATTTAAGTTAGGCTGATATTCCTTGCTGGTGATATTCTCAGTTTGCTAGTTTCAATGTGTACTTGAACTGAAATTAATTGGAGCACGCTTGCCGATGCTAGGTTTTGGTGGGAGAATCCTTGGTGAAGCAAGAGGATCCTGGGCGAGCCATCGCTGGGCTGTTTGGCAAAGAACTGCTGCATTGAAACGACAAAGATTGGAGTAGTACTTGCTTTGGTAGTGCGAGAGGTCTTAGTAGCTGTTAGCCATAGCCTGCATTGAAATAATATGTGAACATTAGTTGTATTAATAAATTCGTATGTTGCCATATGCAAAATAAAAATAATGTTCACTTGTATGTTTCATTTAATGCTGTATTTTTTGGGATGAGCGATAAAAAAATGGTGATTTGCTCATACGGAAAGCCCATTGGGAAGATGAAATTGGATTGAGAAGATGAAACTGGATGTCGTTACTTTGAGTATGCTATGTTTTGAAATCATATGCTATGTTTCATAGATAACTCAGTTTTTTAAATCGTCAGAAAGTAACACCTCGAAAAAAGATATTACAGTATACCATATATCCCCAAGCTACGGGAAGAGTCAAAGGACAATATAATTTGAAGCTGAAGCACATGATGAGAAATTAAGATTCACACCATAAGCACATGAAGCAATGAACTCATCGTACTTGTCAGAAGCCCCTCATTTGTTACCTTCTTGGACCGTGATGTGGAAAATACTTATCAGAGTTGTTTTTTACACTACAGTTTGGTATATACCTATGAATCGTACTTTGAAGAAATTTGTATGCTAATTTGTGTATATTCTAATTCATCACATGAATGAAAAGTGCTGCAGTATCTGGTGTGATACTTCGACTAAATTTTACTCACCACTTTTTACAACTAAACACACCCGTTGGTAAGTGGTAACTACAGCCACAGTACCCAACCATAAACTATTACCACCACTTCATTATTTTTCAAAAGAAAAAACTACTTATTACCAGTCACTCGCTGCTCCAGTGACAAACCGTGTTTCTTTGAGTTAGGAATTTTTTTTCTTGTCCATTTGACCAATAATTAATGGTATTAAATAAAGTCAGTCTACAAAACTAACTTCACAACATTGGACTATTTCATGAGACCTATCTAATGAGGCCTTTGACCGCACGATTAGAGAATGGTTACTGTAGCATCACTGTAGCAAAACATGGATTAATTAGACTCATTAGATTCGTCACGTAAAGTTGCACTTATTTCTAAATGGGTTTTGTAAATAGACTTCATTTAGTACTCTATGCATGTAATTTCCTTAATTTTTTTTCGGTTACGAAAGAAACAAGGAAAGATGCTATGGCCCCGTGCGTCCTACACCTACTCGAGCCATGGACAATAGCTGCCGAACGCCGAATACTAAACTCCCGAGGAAGCAGCCAGAGTGGGCACTTGCCAGGTAGTAGGTTGGGTGATGCCACCAGGATCATTCACTCCATGTATACCAGTACTGTGTACTCGTAGTTCGTACTCGTACCTGTAGAGCCATCACGGTATCGAGGGTATCCATGGCTCCTGCCATCGGTATCATTGCTGCCGAATTTTGAAATGCTTGCCTTCAATGATGCTTCTCCTCCTGCACAGAAACTGAAACCGACACCCATACATGCCCCTGTCCCGAGCAACTAAGGTTTCCTGGACCGGTGGACCCTGTTTATAGTTTAAAAAGGAACTCCCAAATTCACTATGAAAAAGAAGATTTCCCATCACATCAAAATGTCATAATATGTATGGAGTACTAAATGTAGATGAAATCAAAACTAATTGTACAGTTTTATTGTACTGTGTGAGACGAACATTTTAAGCCTAATTAATTAATTTTTAGACAATTTTTCGTACATACAAACGAAATGCTACAGTGACGCAATGATTACGAAAGTGACGTCATACTTCCAAATTCACACTCCCAAATCCAACATACACAGGCCCTACTCTCGTGATCCTCCGCGGCATGGCAGCGATGCTCGTGGTCGTGCTTCATCGAGCAACAAGTGCTGCAATGCTGCATGAGTCTCCAAGGACAGGTGCTCCGATAAATGCAGCAGGACGTGCCTGACGGCCTGAGATGTGAGATCTGAAGCCGGCCGCCTACACGATCAGCTGCTGCACTTGAGATCTCCAGCCATGGGATTCACGAACAGTTCCTGTCAAAAACTGCATGCTCGCCGCAGCAAGGCAATCGAACAAGAGCAAAAGAGAAAGAGAGAAGGGGTGGTCTAACAGTCTTGTTGTTTCCTATTGCTGAGACTATGAGAGTCTGGTTGTCCGACACTATGCACAACCCACCGCCAAAGACGGCAGGCAGACCAGGTAAAACCACCGAATGTCACCCGCCCAAAAGGGAAGGGGGAGAAAAAGGGAAAAGAAAGACGCCGGCTACATCCTCACCACCAAGATATACAAAATGGAATTGAGGCAATAAATAGCACGGCGCCTCTATGATTAACCCGAAAAAGGAAAAAAGTTTTTTTTTTGTTTTTTTGAATCTCCTCAGCCCATCGAAGTGGAGCCTGCCTGTTGACATGCTCCCCCTCGTCTTCCTTGCTCTTTCTAGTCCGCTTCCTTCTTGCTCCTCTCCTTCCGACTCGGAGTTCCTCCCGCCGCCGCCGACGCCCTTCGGCCCGGCAACGCAGGGCCTCGTCGTCGCCGGTTAGTCGGAGTCGCTGTCCATGCTCTCCATCCCTTTCAGGCCCCGGTTCTTCTGTTGCTGCACAGACAGAAATTGAAAAAAAGTGAGATTTCCCGGTGCTCAAGGAAAGCACAAGCCATAATGTCGAAATCTGATTGGCCCCTGGGGCCAGGGGAAGGGATGCCTCGACGT
The DNA here is from genome assembly GCA_900205405.1 of Echinochloa crus-galli. Taxonomy (NCBI): domain Eukaryota; kingdom Viridiplantae; phylum Streptophyta; class Magnoliopsida; order Poales; family Poaceae; genus Echinochloa; species Echinochloa crus-galli. Next base: position 839,313 of record OAMR01000423.1, read on the forward strand.
GTTCGAACGTGGGCACAGACAGGGAGCCGTGACGACAGAGTTGCCATTACTAGAGTCAACTGACGATGGGTTTGGGGTTAAGTACATGTGCTAAGGCTAAGTTTTTAAAAAGCAACTCATAAATTCACTATGAAAAAGAAGGTTATTCGTCACGTTAAAATATTATAACATGCATGGAATACTAAATACAGATGAAATAAAAAATTAATTGCACAGTTTTGTTGTACTCTGCGAGACGGATATTTTAAATCTAATTAATCAATTTTTGAATAATTTTTCGAACATACAAACGAAATGATACAGTGGCGCAACCAAACTCCCAAATTTGATCAGCCTGGGTAGGCACGAATGTACTCCCTCCAGTTTAGTAAAAGAAGTCGTTTTGGACAAGGTTTGAGTCAAACATTGGGAATATAAATCATGAATAATATTTAAGTCGTTAAGTCTGAAAATGTGAAAATTATATAAATAGATTGGTCTTGAAAAGTACTTTCATAAAAGTATACATATATAACTTTTTAAGAAATATTTTTATATAAAAGAGAAGGCAAAATTATGCTTTGGTGACCATGTCGCTATCCTAAACAACTTCTTTTACCAAACCGGAGGGAGTACTAAATTTAGAAACTAAACAAGACCTGAGTATGGCTAATGTACCCGTGCTTCCTACAGGGGAATAACAAACAGCTCCCCAAGTCAAGCAAAAGAAAAAAAAAAGAGGCAGGAGCCCGTCCCTGTCGCCATGGACAGGGGTGGCTATTCCATTTCCACACTCTATCCACGGCGTCTCATCACGGGCCCACCACCCATGCACGGTCCCACCAGACACCTATCGCATCCGAGCCACCGTGGCCACAAGGACCCCGCATGTCAGGGACTCCTGTAGCCAAACCAGGCTTCACCCGTGGGCCACGCCTGTCCGCGCGGGCCCCACCACACGCAGCCAGGGGAATATATGAACGCGAGACAAACGCAATAAAAATAATAATAATAACAAATGACAGGACACTGACACGTGGGCCCCGCGGCGAAGGCCCAAGGCCCCCCAGGTGCGATACGGAGATCCAGCCTTGGAGACCGGGCAGCGCGGCGCGGGCTCGGCCGGGCAGAGAGGCACACCACACTCCCTCGCGCTCACGGGGGGTGGGCCCCACGTGACATAGGAATGGGACATGCGAAAAGGGAACACGCCCATTTCCATTCCACCCCGGCCCCCCGCTGTGGCGGCTCTCTTTTCTGCATGTCGCTTCCCTGCCCTTTCTCCCCCCTACCCTTTTTTCCCAGCTCTAATAAAATATCCCAGCCCAAGTTCAAATTAACAGCAGCGACTACTTAAGCAAAGCGCATCGAATCGAATCGAAAAATAACTGCCTGTGAAAACATTTTGGACGGTGCAGATTAAAACTAGATGGATGGATGGACGGATGCATACCTTCTTGGGGCACTTCTTCTCGCGCACCTCGTACCTGCTCCTCGTCACATCCGTCAGCCATGTCCCGGGGCAGATGAACTGCGGCAACAGCCAAGACACACCAAAAAAAATCATGTCAGCTTAATAATCCATGGGTCAGCAACAGCAAGTAAGCGGCGGCGCGAGCCAGCGGCACGTACATTGACCGCCTTCTCGACGTTCTTGGGGCGCCTCTTGGGGCGCTGCGGCAGCTTGGTGCCCTTCATGGCCAGGAAGTCCTCCTCCTTCTCCTTGCGCGACAGGGTGGTGTAGATCCGCGGGAGCTCCAGCTTCGGCGCCGGCTTCGACGACGACGACGACGCGCCGGCCTGCTGCTGCTGGCCGCCTGCCCCCTGGTGCTGCTGCTGC
>OAMR01000423.1:842244-860266 GCA_900205405.1 Echinochloa crus-galli
GGCAAGCAACCTTGGGTCCTTGGCACCGTCTCCTTTCCGTATCTTGACGACGTCCATTAATGGCCTGCTTCCTTCCCTGCTGTGCGCTGGCGGCGCCTGGCCTGTGTGAATGGTGAACCCACCGTGACATCAAGCGAGGGGAGGGGGGAGGGCAGGGCAGGGCAGGGCAGGCAAGGGCTGCGGGCTGTGGTCGCTGATATAGTAGGACTTGATGCGAGCCCGGGTATAAATCCAAGGGCGCATCCAACTACACTCCCGTCCCCATCCTTTTTATTTTTCTTTTTGTGTGTGTGTTGTGGGCATCGGCAGCGCAGCGGCTTTGTTGCCGGCGCCCCGCTTTGCTCACCGCACCGCACCCGCATCCATCCACCCGTAGACCCCATCCATCATTCCCTGGTCGTCTCGCTGTTGTTGGTGTTGTTACCGAACCGGAACCCACCGCAACGCAAACGCACCCCCTTTAACCCCAACCACCGTGCCGTGGCACCCGAGCTCGATCGGGCCGAGATTAGTTTGGGATTGTTTGCTGCTGGGTTGTTTCTTCTTCGGATGCTATGATGATCATCAGATCGGCGGAGGAGCGGGCCGGGGAGGTCGGCGGCGGCGGCGGCGGGAAGCAGCAGCGGGCCGCGTCGGACAAGGCGCAGCAGCAGCAGCACAAGGCGGCGGGCCCGGGCCCCGTGATGGCCTGGGCGTCCCGGACCCGAAGCCGAGTCGCTGTCCATGCTCTCCATCCCTTTCAGGCCTCTTCGCTTCTGCAATCCAAGTACAGGGAAATTGATTTCAGTTAGCTCATGCCGTGCTTATGCACGAACATCAATCAACCAGTAAGGTTTTCGTACAGTATTCTAACAGCCCCAGCCCCCAGGCACGACTCGACCAAGAACTCGATCAGTACTCAACTAAACAATCAGAGTTCATGTACCATGATTCGAGCTGGTCCTTGCGATTGAAAAATATGACCGTTGCTATTCGCCAAGGACTTTCCACATCCACATCAGCGCGATGAGCCGAAATCCTATCCGAATAAAAACAGGCAACGATTTGATCCAAAGAGACCAGGCACCCTTTTGTTCTTTTTTTCTTTTTTCGATGGTTATGATTCCTAGCTCTATCCGGGCCCCTATCATGTGGTGGTCCTAGCAAGCGACACATGCATATGTGTCTATATTAAAACTTTGCCCATGACCCACTTGCCAGTGGGATCAGCTTGAGGCCAACTGACAGGCGACCCAAGTGAACAGATCACGGTAAGTAGATTTCTCAGCGTGTAACTGTGGAGTTTTTTTTGTGTGGTAACCGTACGTGTGGTTCACAATCACATGGCACCGTGAACCGCCCGTACAATGTTTAGTGCAGCAGAAGAGTTCTTGCGTGTCTGCTACCTCCACCACGTTTAAGACAACGTTTGAGTCAAACTTTAAAAATATAAATCATAAATAATTTTTAAGTTGTTGAGTTTGAAATTATAAAAGTTATATGAATAGATTTATTTTAAAAAATACTTTTATAAAAATATATCTGTATCACTTTTTGACAAATATTTTTATAAAAATAAGAAGTTAAAGTTGTGTTTTGAAGACCGTGTCGTTGTCCTAGACGACTTTCTTTACGAGGAGTATTCTTTAGCAGTATTGTTGGGAGAGCGAATATGCCATCGCAGATAAATGAAGCTAAACCTAGAAGACTCCTCAGGTTAAGGGCAACTCAGCAAAAGCCAGAACGCTCGGCTTGTTCCATCCATCTCCGCGTCCACAGCAACAATAAAGCCGGAGGAAGCAAATAAACTAGTGGCGTCATCAATGAGGACACACGGAGGATCACGGGTCATGGGCCCGAGGCGAGAGGGCCCATCCCGAAAGAAAGGGCAACTAATTCTACCCACTCTGCAGCTTTATTTTGCAATTTATTTTGCAATTTGTTTGCACCGAACCCAGCAATGCCCGGATGCCCTATTCTAAGCGATTTGATTTTCATCATCGTTTTCTAATTTTTTTTATTCTTTAGGCCACACGAAACACAAAGTTGGAAAAAGATTATCGTCGGCTCGTCGCTGAAGATGCATGAAATTAAAACGTCAAAGGTGCCGAAAAACACCAGATGGGAGGAGAAGATTGGATTCGTACCTTCTTCACGCATTTCTTCTCGCGGACCACGTACCGGCCTTTCGTCAAATCTGACAGCCACATCCCCGGGAAGACAAACTGCACACACAAAAAAAGTTTTGTGATCAGAACAGAAGAGGCGGCAATGGATCGGATCGGATCAAGGCAGAGGCGCATACTTGGAGGGTCTTGTCCACGTTCTTGGCCCTCTTCTTGGGCCGCTGGGGCAGCTTGGTGCCCTTCATGGCCAGGAAGTCCTCCTCCTTCTCCTTGCGCGACAGGGTGGTGTAGATCCGCGGGAGCTCCAGCTTCGGCGCCGGCTTCGACGACGACGACGACGCGCCGGCCTGCTGCTGCTGGCCGCCTGCCCCCTGGTGCTGCTGCTGCGGCTTCGGGTCCGGGACGCCCAGGCCATCACGGGGCCCGGGCCCGCCGCCTTGTGCTGCTGCTGCTGCGCCTTGTCCGACGCGGCCCGCTGCTGCTTCCCGCCGCCGCCGCCGCCGACCTCCCCGGCCCGCTCCTCCGCCGATCTGATGATCATCATAGCATCCGAAGAAGAAACAACCCAGCAGCAAACAATCCCAAACTAATCTGGGCCCGATCGAGCTCGGGTGCCACGGCACGGTGGTTGGGGTTAAAGGGGGTGCGTTTGCGTTGCGGTGGGTTCCGGTTCGGTAACAACACCAACAACAGCGAGACGACCAGGGAATGATGGATGGGGTCTACGGGTGGATGGATGCGGGTGCGGTGCGGTGAGCAAAGCGGGGCGCCGGCAACAAAGCCGCTGCGCTGCCGATGCCCACAACACACACACAAAAAGAAAAATAAAAAGGATGGGGACGGGAGTGTGAGTCGCTGTCCATGCTCTCCATCCCTTTCAGGCCTCTTCGCTTCTGCAATCCAAGTACAGGGAAATTGATTTCAGTTAGCTCATGCCGTGCTTATGCACGAACATCAATCAACCAGTAAGGTTTTCGTACAGTATTCTAACAGCCCCAGCCCCCAGGCACGACTCGACCAAGAACTCGATCAGTACTCAACTAAACAATCAGAGTTCATGTACCATGATTCGAGCTGGTCCTTGCGATTGAAAAATATGACCGTTGCTATTCGCCAAGGACTTTCCACATCCACATCAGCGCGATGAGCCGAAATCCTATCCGAATAAAAACAGGCAACGATTTGATCCAAAGAGACCAGGCACCCTTTTGTTCTTTTTTTCTTTTTTCGATGGTTATGATTCCTAGCTCTATCCGGGCCCCTATCATGTGGTGGTCCTAGCAAGCGACACATGCATATGTGTCTATATTAAAACTTTGCCCATGACCCACTTGCCAGTGGGATCAGCTTGAGGCCAACTGACAGGCGACCCAAGTGAACAGATCACGGTAAGTAGATTTCTCAGCGTGTAACTGTGGAGTTTTTTTTGTGTGGTAACCGTACGTGTGGTTCACAATCACATGGCACCGTGAACCGCCCGTACAATGTTTAGTGCAGCAGAAGAGTTCTTGCGTGTCTGCTACCTCCACCACGTTTAAGACAACGTTTGAGTCAAACTTTAAAAATATAAATCATAAATAATTTTTAAGTTGTTGAGTTTGAAATTATAAAAGTTATATGAATAGATTTATTTTAAAAAATACTTTTATAAAAATATATCTGTATCACTTTTTGACAAATATTTTTATAAAAATAAGAAGTTAAAGTTGTGTTTTGAAGACCGTGTCGTTGTCCTAGACGACTTTCTTTACGAGGAGTATTCTTTAGCAGTATTGTTGGGAGAGCGAATATGCCATCGCAGATAAATGAAGCTAAACCTAGAAGACTCCTCAGGTTAAGGGCAACTCAGCAAAAGCCAGAACGCTCGGCTTGTTCCATCCATCTCCGCGTCCACAGCAACAATAAAGCCGGAGGAAGCAAATAAACTAGTGGCGTCATCAATGAGGACACACGGAGGATCACGGGTCATGGGCCCGAGGCGAGAGGGCCCATCCCGAAAGAAAGGGCAACTAATTCTACCCACTCTGCAGCTTTATTTTGCAATTTATTTTGCAATTTGTTTGCACCGAACCCAGCAATGCCCGGATGCCCTATTCTAAGCGATTTGATTTTCATCATCGTTTTCTAATTTTTTTTATTCTTTAGGCCACACGAAACACAAAGTTGGAAAAAGATTATCGTCGGCTCGTCGCTGAAGATGCATGAAATTAAAACGTCAAAGGTGCCGAAAAACACCAGATGGGAGGAGAAGATTGGATTCGTACCTTCTTCACGCATTTCTTCTCGCGGACCACGTACCGGCCTTTCGTCAAATCTGACAGCCACATCCCCGGGAAGACAAACTGCACACACAAAAAAAGTTTTGTGATCAGAACAGAAGAGGCGGCAATGGATCGGATCGGATCAAGGCAGAGGCGCATACTTGGAGGGTCTTGTCCACGTTCTTGGCCCTCTTCTTGGGCCGCTGGGGCAGCTTGGTGCCCTTCATGGCCAGGAAGTCCTCCTCCTTCTCCTTGCGCGACAGGGTGGTGTAGATCCGCGGGAGCTCCAGCTTCGGCGCCGGCTTCGACGACGACGACGACGCGCCGGCCTGCTGCTGCTGGCCGCCTGCCCCCTGGTGCTGCTGCTGCGGCTTCGGGTCCGGGACGCCCAGGCCCATCACGGGGCCCGGGCCCGCCGCCTTGTGCTGCTGCTGCTGCGCCTTGTCCGACGCGGCCCGCTGCTGCTTCCCCGCCGCCGCCGCCGCCGACCTCCCCCCGGCCCGCTCCTCCGCCGATCTGATGATCATCATAGCATCCGAAGAAGAAACAACCCAGCAGCAAACAATCCCAAACTAATCTGGCCGGCCCGATCGAGCTCGGGTGCCACGGCACGGTGGTTGGGGTTAAAGGGGGTGCGTTTGCGTTGCGGTGGGTTCCGGTTCGGTAACAACACCAACAACAGCGAGACGACCAGGGAATGATGGATGGGGTCTACGGGTGGATGGATGCGGGTGCGGTGCGGTGAGCAAAGCGGGGCGCCGGCAACAAAGCCGCTGCCGCTGCCGATGCCCACAACACACACACAAAAAGAAAAATAAAAAGGATGGGGACGGGAGTGTAGTTGGATGCGCCCTTGGATTTATACCCGGGCTCGCATCAAGTCCTACTATATCAGCGACCACAGCCCGCAGCCCTTGCCTGCCCTGCCCTGCCCTGCCCTCCCCCCTCCCCTCGCTTGATGTCACGGTGGGTTCACCATTCACACAGGCCAGGCGCCGCCAGCGCACAGCAGGGAAGGAAGCAGGCCATTAATGGACGTCGTCAAGATACGGAAAGGAGACGGTGCCAAGGACCCAAGGTTGCTTGCCGGATGGAGGATTTGCAGCCAGCTGCTGGTTATTCAAGAACAGGGTAAAAAAAGGGGATCTCTCCTCGTCCTTGTTCGATCGGATGGATCTTCACACGGTTTGGGATACGCAGGGTGGTCTACACCATACGTTGGCTGAAAAGATCTCAAACATCACAGGAAATTTTTGATTTTTGAACCAAAGGCAGGATTTTTTTTATATTCGAAGGAAGGGTCTGAAAAGGGATGTGCTTGCTGATCGAGTGATTGGCGATCCGATCAAATCGAAACTCCAAACCAGCATGGGAAAACACACCAAAAACCCACTTGAATGAATTTTAAAGAAAAACAAAAGAGGGAAACAGTGTGGAAAGAAAAGATGGGAGGGATGGTACTCGCCGTATCTTATCATCCGACCGCACCTTCCGTGCCTAAAGATGGAGGCTGGGGGCCGGAGGGAGGCCGGAGGCCCAACGCCACCACGACCGCGACGGCATGGAGCCGAGAATACGGCCCGGTGGCGGGGGTAAAAACGGAAAAGAAATAACGGGGGCGGAAGAAAAGAACTGGCAGACGCGTCCTTTAGAGGGGGGAGAGCGAGCGAGACGAGACGGCGGCCATACCTGTGGTGGGCGAGGGCGCCGCGACCGTGGTGCTGCGCGTCGGAGCGCGGCTGGAGAGGAGAGGCGGAGCGGCGACCGCGACGGCAAGGACCCGAGAATACGGCCCGGTGGCAGGGGTAAGAGCGGAAAAGAAATAACGGGGGCGGAAGAAAAGAACTCCGCAGACGCGTCCCCTAGAGGGGAGAGCGAGACGGACGGCGGACATACCTGTGGTTGGCGAGGGCGCCGCGACCGTGGTGCTGCGCGTCGGAGGCGCCGGCGCCGGCGCCGGAGCGCGGCTGGAGAGGGGAGGCGGAGCGGAGGTTTGAGCCGCGGGTGTAGGACGGCCCGCTGGGGGGCGGCATCAGCTTGTCCGCGGGCGCGGGCGAGCGGCGCGGGATCTTGGCGCCCGGCTGCCGGCGCTGCGGCGAGGCGCCGCTCGAGGACGCGGCGTCGCGGCGGCCGCGCGAGCGCTTGTTCTGGCCCCACTGGAGCAGCACTTCGCCGCCGCCGACGGCCGCGGCGCTGGGGGAGCCGGAGTCGGAGAGGTCGGAGGGGTGGTGCTGGTGGTGGCCCTGGTCGCGCGCGGGGCTCCGGGTCGCGACGGCGGCGGCGGCGGCGGGGGACGAGGAAGGCGCGGCCTGCGCCGCCGCCGGAGACGCCGGCGCCGGCTGCGGGGCGCGGGCGCGCGGCTTGGGCTCGAGCGATGTCGAGGCCAGGAACGCCGCGAGGCGGGAGCTGTCGGTGGCGACGACCGGCGCGGGGTCGTCCTTGCTTGATCTCGGGGCAGCAGCCGCCGCCGCCGCCGGTGGCTTCCTGCTGCCGCTACCACTGCCGGCGGCGGCGATGCCATTGGGGAGCTGGAGACAATCCGAGGCAGGCCTCTGGTACCTGCAGCCAAATCAATCAAACGAAAGCCGAGTCAGCGACTGGATCGGAGAACAACATGGTCAAACACTTCGTGCGAGGGATGAAAGGAAGGGCAAATTCTTGTATCTGTGGGAGAATTCGAAACCAGAAAACTCACCACGCTCCCAAACTGCAAAACTTCGCACTATAAACAAGCCGTTCAGAGATCTGTGCGGAGAAACCAGCACAGAACGCAAACGGAGAATTCAGAACGGAAAGCTGCAATATACCGAGAACGCAACCGAGTCTCGCTAGCGAGGAACCGGAACTAATTGGATACAGCCGCGGCACGGGAGAACAGGCGTACGTCAGATCAAACGGCGCCTCGAACAGCCTGCGGGGAGAAGACGGCATAGAACAGAGAAGAGACTGCGAAAAAGCCAAACAAGGAAGGAACTTCTCAAATCAGCCGGCAGGACCCGGAACGCCGCACCAACAAACATCAACGCCGGCGACGAGAACGCAAAATCGCACCTTTGATCCCAAGAAAGAACGCCGCGCGGCGCGAGAACACCAGGAACGCAGAACAAATCGCTGCTGCGGCCGCGGCAGGCGACGGGATTGGGGATTCGCGTACCTCATCATGTCCAATGCCGGCGCGGGTTTCGACGGGCTCGACGACGCCACATCTCGAGCAACCCCGACGGCCTCCGCGGAGCCACGCATCGAATCAGCGTCCTCCGCCCCTCCTCCGCTCCCGGGCGGCTCTACAATCGCGAGCACACTCCGTCCCCTGCAACCTCGTCGTCTCGCTCTACAGATCAACCATCTGGGCCGACGGAACCAAGGAGAGATCGCACGGAACGAAGGTTCTTGCGAAATCTGACGGCGAGAACAGAGAGGAGCGGGGAGCCGGAGAGAGCACAGCAATGGCGAAGGGAGCAGAGCCTGAAGGCCCGAGGCTTTATCGTTTCCATTCTGACAACAATGCCCTCCACTCTTGGCACCTATTCTCACCTCTGCCACCTCTACGGCTGCACAGGAGTGCACCTGCCCGCCCATGGCACGCCCGTGGTTAACCCCAACGCCAATGGGCATTTCGGTAATCTGTTCCAGGGCATACTGCGCGATTAGCACTGGCCGCCGAGGCTTATTTGGTAAATTGGCCGATGGCATAGTGTGTGATTAACTCGAAATTCCCTGGGGATTTGCATAAGTACTCACGTTCTTCTCCTGCACTGCTAAATTCTTACAAGCAAGTGTTGAGATACATACGGCCACCAAAGCTACCAGGGACCACGTCACTTAGCACTGACAGCTGGGCCATACTTGGGTACCATGCCACATCATCCCCTCAGTCAGGTAAGCCAAACTGCAGCCCTGATTTAGCTGACGACCCTGATCTGATCAGTGGAGACGTGGACGGCGATTACTGCTCCAAACTTGGCAACAACTGGGACATTGTCCGCTCTGGATACCAAACCAAAACGTGACTCACTGGCGTGTGGGGTCTAGTGCATCTTGGCATGGGGTACCAGGGAAAGGATGTTGACCGCGGGATTCTTGACGGACGGGTGGGATTCGATAGCGTGGGGACGTGGATGCGTCCACAGGCCACCACGTCAGGCCTGGGGGAATCATGTGTGCGATGGGCGGAGCGCGTGACGGCGCGAGGTGGTGCCTGGTGCGGTTGCCCGCTGGATTACGTAGAAATCAATGGCTGTGTTTTAGACTTGCAAGTAGGAGATCACACCATCAGTACCAATTTTAGCTGCATCGAAGAGATGTTTATCCTTCCGGCCCATAAAGGGAGAAACAGGACGATTATGCATGCCGGATTATGGATCTAGTGTAACAACTAGAAATATACTGCCAATATTACTATCAAGATGAAATACAGCTTTATGTGTGGTGAGTCACACCGCTGTTGGTTTTCGTATAGCCATTCAAACTTTTTTGTTGTCATTTGCTTCTTTACACGTTGATTTGTGTTGTTATGTAAAAAAAAATCCTACAAGGCAAGCAACCGTGTATAAGAAAAGAAAATCATGATTATATTATGGATCTAGTGTAATCAAAAGGGACATGCAGCTAAGAGTTTATCATGGATTACAACTTTAAATGGTGAGTCATCCTCTGTTGTTTTTGTATAGCCAATCCAAATTTTCTTTTGTTGATTGCATCTTTTTTTCATCGATTCTCATAAATATGCCAAAGAGAAGTTCTCCAAAGCCAAGGAATCATATAATTGAAAAGAGAATGCTAACTATGATGGAATTGCATTGCTCTTGTTCTAACCATAGATGATTCTAATGATCATTTCGAAGCCACAAAGATGGGATAAAAACTAGCGATCCTTTGATTATCCATGTAACCAAGTGGTTAATAGAAAAGATCATTAGAGTATCACAATATATCTTACTGAAGAGAGGAAGAATTGAAGAAACAATCCACTAGCGATACACTGCACCAAAAATAACTTAACTACACTAAGTTTTTGGATTCTTTGAATCAATTGTATTAATGCTATAATCATGTAGTAACTTGACAATCTTCGGTCGATGGGGACAATAGTCTAATGTCAATTTTAGTGAATAAAGGTTTTCCTTGCATAGACGTGGAGTTTATCTAGAAGATACATGTTTGGGTAACATAAGCTATGCTTCTTTTCACCTATGAGTTCGACAAAATGAGAAAGTATGTTTTATGTATCTTCTAGGCATAACTACTTTTATTTTCTTATAAGTAGTCTACGATGAAATATGTTGAGCCAACCAATTATTGCATTCTAATTGAGATAGTTTTAAGCGGGCATGGCTACTTTGAGTATTTGTTTTGTAGAAGATGGAATGACCAGAGACAACTAATAATATTTCTTTTAATATATCACTTGATATTTACTCCCCGACGTCAGCATCATCATGCAAAACATCATAATCTATAGAAGCTATCTCAATATATCAAACTAAACCAAATAAAAGCTGAATAACATATAGTTATTAGAATTTTAAAATATGATGCTAACCTTTTTTCTTAACTGGCGACCTCCTCAGAGCTATGTGGTTTTTCCTTACCATAAACCAATGCATAGTATGGGTAAAACAATATCCCCTTTGTCTTCCCTTATCCTCATGCGAATGCTTTCAACCACCTTAGGTCGCCAAATGCATGGTGAAACAAATAGGATCTATAAGAAGAGAAGAGTTGTTGGTATACAATAAGTTATAAGGAGCAAACAATGGATCTGCGCTAGGTAAAAGGAAGTGGTTCAAAAAAGGTATCATTGTGGCAGGAAAAACAAAAATATACCATCCATTCAGAGTCGACGAATAAGATGCTAAATCTTGTAATTTTGTGAGAAATTCAAAGAGATAAATTAAATGAAAAATAATACTATCATAGAATTCCATATGTTGAATAGTATCAAAACACACAGAAAACACCGATGTTTCCAACATGGAAAAGAAATGGATTGATGAGGGAGATATAGATCTTACGATTGCCCTTCAGGAAATGGAGAAATTCTGCATGCACCTCACCTAATCTAGATTTGAATTCTGAAAGAACTCTGTGATGCGATTAGACCAAGAAGATCTATCCAACAGAAGAAACAAGATAATATAGATTAATCATGAAGAGGGACATGACAAGAAAACATGTTCAACGAAGAAAAAATTGCAAGGGAATAAGAAGAACGTTACTGATAGATCTATGTAATATATATGCGGCGAGTCTTCAAGGAGAAGGCAGGTAGGAATTGATGCATGTATCTCAGATCCACTATTTGGCTTGGTGGAGCTTGAATAAGTATGAGAAAATAAATGACGGATTTGGGGCTAGTGCAGAGTATCCATATTTAAATGGTTGCGCCACCTAACATTGCGTGAACATGAAGAAAGAAGGATATTGTGGGGCGCGTTTTTGAGCCATCGCCCACTGACATGTGGGTTACCCACATATACAAGGGTCCATCTGTCAGCGATTAATGAAAAAAAAAAAGAAAAGTAAAGAAGGGATGTACCTGTTGAATTCCACCTATTTTTCATAAGTGATAGAACAAGTGATAAGGCATGAGGCGTGTGAAATTGGTAAACCGTGGGCGGCAGCGGCGAACAACATGGTTGCAGGGCCCATAGGATAGAGTGCGGTGGGTGGGGCGGGGAGTCAGGTTGGCACCGTGGAGGGGTGGGCCGGGGCCGGGGAGGGAACCGCCATCCTCGCCCCCATTCCCTGAAATTAACTCCCCGCCATGTCCCAGAGAGCTCAGAGGCAAGGATGAGGTCGAGGTATAGTCGCGTGGAGCACCGGTGTTGGTGAAGTCGAAGCCGAGCAGACGCAGGCCGGGGATGGGGACGTCAAGGAGCGAAGGATGGATGGCCGGAGCCGCTGGGCAGGGGCAGACACGCACAACACAAGAGCTCGGTGCTCTCGTGCTGCGGCGGCGGCAGCTAGGAGAGAGGGGAGAAGGGAATGGGAATAGGTTTCACATTGAAGTCTCTTGTGTTATATATATCACGGGTGGATTCCTATGGTTTTTAGTGTTGGGCTGTATTGGGCTGGTTGCCTACTTCTTATGTGGGCTATATGTATTTTTTTTCTTGCAGATCCCCACAGGATAAAATTGCCCGCATCCCCGCCACGACTGCCTTTCGAGGCCCCGCCCCGCCAGCCCCGCGGGGACAAATTCTCCTCGCCTCTATCGCACTGTTACCACGGGGAAATCGCCAACCTGAGTGCCTTGAGTGGGGAGAGGGGAGCATCAACAATAGGTTCTTCGGTGAAAATTATTCGACCTAATCTTTACGTCTCATGGATTTGGGTCGATTATAATACATACACTTCTACTCATGTATCTCCCCATATGGGTGTGTTTTCAACTATAATCAAGTTATAAAGATGTGCCTCTGGATCGAGGCACTTCCTTATTTAAGATCATATTTTTATCTATAAATTACATTTTTAATAACCAGAAAAAATAAATAAAACACATGAGCACAAACATATACACCTCGGAAATTAGGTTAAATATGTGGGTAGGAGACAATCTAATGGAAATGAATGCAATATATGGAAAATGGATGTCCAATTTAGAAATAAAAATGGTCAACTTGAAATGCTTAAAGTAATCTAGTAATATCTTTTATGTAATTTTTATGGTACCATAGATTCCAACTAAAGTCAATACAATCTCAATGGTGCAAGAGAGGATCCATCGAAGTGACTCCAAATGATTGGGGAGGATAAGGATTTGACTTCGTGAGAAAAACAATCATCGTGACTTGGTCATTGACATGCCTGCCAGCATCTAGACCCATGTGTCAGTGATCGAGTCGCAACAAAGAAACAGCTTCCTTGAGAGCGAGGGCTTGCAATTGTACGGCGATCATGTTTAATTCTTGTTGGTGTTGTGGTATTATATATTTTGAGAACAATATGAACAATAGTTTCATCTGAATGGGTATGTCTAATAATATTATAATCTCATAATATCACTATAAATGGCATGTCTTAAACTATATAAGGAACTCTGGATTTAATCAAGGCCATAACATTTGCAGCAGATAGGTTGGGGTGCTGTGTGAACAGGGATTGTAATGTAATTTTTTTGGTACGGGATGGAGTCATAAACAGTCCTACATTTGTTGGCACGTAGTTTCTTTTGGTGCTCATGATCTGTTTGTCGATCGAATGGTTCGAAAACGTTATGAATTGGAGACGTTTGCAAGCTAAGGGTCCCAAATATGCCCAACCCTCTCGACTGAACGGGCACCTAGCTTGCTCTTTGCAGCGGAGGCTGATGTAGAAACCTCCCTTGGGGACCTGGTGCCAAACTGCCAATATAGTCTTCTTCTGTTACTTCCGGTTTCTTGTGTTGCGGGTGCGTTGCCATGATCAGCGATCAGAGGTTACGGAAGAAAGCCCGGCCAAAATCCTGGACGATCGGTTCTCTACTGCCCACACTTACCGCTGGTAAAGTAGTTTTTTCCGGAGCACTGGTAACTGGGTGTAACTGAAGCACTGAAGAAAGGCTATTTCAAAACTCTGCAGTAGTATAAGTGTATAACTTAGCAGCATTCGGTGGTATCCAAAAAAATGTAAGAACTGATATCAGGAAAGCTTTTATGTGCTGCCTTTTTTAAAATCTTGCGACTGTATTAGGAGCAAATGAACTACTGCCTAGTTATCACACTAGATGAAAGTCCTGTCGATATTGCATAGAGTTATTTCCTGCTCCTCTGGTGGCAGTTGAGACAATTCAAGTCAGTGTAGCTTGAGTTGTGTGTCTACAACGACGCAGCACATCTCTTATGCATGGCTGCTTTTGCAGTTTTCTCCTTGATTACTTATGAATTGCCAAAACCAAATCCTATATATCTCAAGTACATAATAACATACTGATGTGTAATGCCTACACTAGCAGCCTGTGGGATTGCTATTTTCTAATTAAGGCCTTCCTAATTATAGGTTGTTTCCATTTTATCTAGATATATAGTTTTTGTTATGCACGTAGATATACGTTATGTCTAGGTATATAGTAAAGCCTATGTATCTATAAAAAGCCAATTATTTTGGAACAACTTGCAATAAAGTAGTAAATAGTAACTGGTGTAACCGAAGCATTATTGAAGAATAGCCACGAAATTTCGCTAAAAGAGAGAGAAAAAATGAATTGCAAGCTGTTTCAAAACTCAGGAGGAGTCTATTTTAGAACCGATGAAGGACCTCACAAGACGATTGTGAGTCATGCCCGTAGCCTTAATCCTTAAGCATTTTTTTCCCCTCTTTGCAAGAAAGGCACAAGCAGACGGTGTCCGTTACTATAGCCTTAAGGTGAGACACGACAAGTTCTTTTCCTTCCTTTCAGTGGGCAGTTGAGATATTTTAAAGAAATGGCTACGAAATTTCGCAAGAAAAACGAATGGCAAAGGTGTCTCCAAGTTCAGCAGTTTATTTTAGCAACATTTCAATCACATCCAAAAAAAATTACACGAACCTACATTTCGCCCGCTCAACTCGTTCTGTTTGATGTAAATTATCACAAACAAGGAGACACCAGCAGGGAATTGAACTATATTTTCTGCTATTCCATGTCAATCTGTACTGATCCATGCGCAATTGAACAAGGCTTGAAGCTGCCATTTCATCCCCAATGACTCCACAAGTCGATTGTGAGCCATGTCCATAGCTTCAAGCTTATTTTTTTTCTTTTCTTTTCTCCACGGAAGGCACCAGCAGACCGCGTCAGTTACTACGTAGCCTTTAAGTGCCCGTTACTATACGGCTTTAAGTTGAGAGGCGACGACGAGTTTTGTTTTTTTTTCCTTTCCTTTCTGTGGGCAGTTGAGATATTTTAGATTAGCAGAGATAAACACTTTTTTTTTGTACGAGAGTGCCTATTTCATTGATAGAGAAGAGAGTAGCAGAGATAAACACTTGACCTGTATAGACCAGATCGATGACAAATAGGCCAGGTCATATGCAGCCAGAAGCCATTGCTGCGTCGCTATGCAATGACGTACGCGGTGGTGCTTCGAGGCATCATATCTCTGGCTGTTTTGGCAGTCCTCTCGATCTCTCTTCCTGACTTCGGAATTGCCAAAAAAACAAAACCAGTCCATCTCTCCAAGAGAAGGGGAAAAAAACAAGAGAAGAAACAACCGGTCCGTCCTACTAATTGCCTATGCTATACGCCCTTCGCAGTGTTACTGGCTACTGCCGTCATCAGATCAGATCAGGCGATTATATATATAGCAACAAAATAAGCTACCAGATAGATTCGCCGGGGCCCGGGGACGACGACGCCGACATCTACGTCACATGGTTACTGGTTTCGCCATTTTCACCGCTTACCCGAAACTGCGAGCCGGGCGGTCGTCGACCGTGTGGGCTAAAAATAGTCGCCCCAGGCGTTCGCTTTCCCCGCCGGTTTGTTTATTCATCAGCGCGCTCGCACTCCCCGGATACGGGCATTTATCGTGTCGCGTACTCGATCGTGTTAGTGTGTTATTACCCGCCACCGCGTCGTGGTCGACGGAGGTCGAAGCACCTGACGCCACCAGGGTCTCTCGGAGCCGGAGGCCACCACCGTCTGTCCGTCTCCCGGTGACGCGTGCGTGGACAGCGACGGGAGAATATATGGCTAGCGGTGAGCCACGCTGGCCGGTAGGCGGTAGCGCGAGAGTTAGGCCTGCGCTCTGCTTGCCACCCGGGTGCCGGGGAGGGAACCCCCGTCCCCGCCCTGTCCCAGAGAGCTCAGAGGCTGGGATGAGGTCGAGGTGTAGTCGCGGGGATGAGCTCAGTCGTGCGGCCGTCGTATCTGCGGAGAAAAATACAAGTAGGGTGGCGTCGTATGCAGCGCGCCGAGCCGAGGGCTGCATGCAGCCGCTGACCCCGTGCGTCCCCGTGGTGGGAACGTGGGAAGCTGCTGGGACCCGAGTAGTGAGTGACGCTGTGCGGCCGTGGAGACGCAGGCTACAGAGATGACTCACGAGTCGCGAGTTACTCGTGTTCGGATCCGTCTTATTATTATTCCGAGATCGGTTTGAATGGTACAGTAAATGATCATATCTCAACCTTGATCCAAATCTCCTAAGGCCCTGTTTGGTTCAAGGTAACTTTTTGTAGTGACTTCTAGGGATTAAACTTTAGTCGGTTGTGTTGTTTGGTTGTAGGGACTTAAAGTGACTAAAAGTAATTTAAGTGACTGAACAAAGACCATACTACTCTTACAGCCTTGCACTCACACCCCTTGGCACCAAACAGCCAAGTGGGGCATTTAATGAGGGTAGTGGGGAAAAAGTCAGTAGAAGTCCCAAGAAGTCACCAAAATGGAGCTTATGGACTCTTTTCTTAAATGATAAACATATGTTTTTATTATTTATTTGACTTGTCGTCTTATCTACGAATATTTATTCTCTTATTTTTGCAAATAGATAAATCTACAAGTTAAACATCAAGTAATTTTGATTGATCTAGTGGTTCTCATTTCACTTCATTCATTAATTGATTAAATAAATATTATTAGTCAAAGTTTAAAAAAACAATAGATTATATTTTTAATAATGGAGGCAATATCTCATAGGTTATAGATCTATGCATTATTATAGACTTATGTAAATATGTATTTTTACTTTATTATTAGATTCTATTACCATATTTGCAAACCCAAAACAGACCATATATTTGCATCAATTATATTTGTTGATCGCCGTGCTCCCGCACAACAGCAACCATCCAACCAGCAACTATTATATCTAGTGTATTAATCACATTTTTATCCACAGTATGAAGGCATGCTAATATCATAATAGATTAGGAGAGGTAGCTTCACAAAGGAACACAACTATTTATCATAGTAAAAACATAAAACAGTCGCATATACCACACTTCACATATTCCTATTGCGAGAAGCACTAGGCTATGTTTTTTTGTCGTTTTTTATCCGTTTTGTTTTTCTAAATATTCATACTACATCCTCATTCACATCATGTGAAACGTTACCCTATAAATATGGGTGTAGATCATTTCTTACTAATTTATATTGATTTCAAGTATAGAAAACACATATTTATGTTTTTTTCTGGACAAAATTGACATGAGTCATGAGTGGATATTATGCTTCACATTTCACTCCTAGCATGCTTCGATGCGTTGCTCTGAATTCTTATCAATATTGGTTACATAGTTGAACTCCTAAAGTTACATAAATATGAAAAATGTGTTTTCTCTTCACGCACAAACCAGCATCATGAGCTCTAACTTCTAACCATTAAAATCCATCTCTCAAGATAGTAAATGTCAACGATCGCATGTTCTTTTTCATGTTGAAGAATGAAAAATCCTAAAAGAAGAGAAATAAAGATGAACTATATATAACAGAAATGGAAAAAAATATAAGCAATATGAAGAGGGCCGCCAAGACAATTTCCGATGGGTTCAAAAGTAAGGGGCAGAATTATGTACGTGTTGGCTGGCTTTATTTGGTAAAGATTCGCACAGGGAGAATAGCTTAAATGAAGTTATTTAAGCATAATAGGCGTACAAGAATTATTAATTATATAACAATATTCTAAAGTAAATAAAAATACTAAATTACTATTGCATCAAATAACCACCCCTACTCCGAAAAACCCCATCTCATTCTATATGCATATTGGTTCTTATGATACTGGATCTACATGCTAACCCGCTGTTGAAACAGCATTTTTTTCATATATATCAGAATCATCTGGACTAACCAATTCAGTAGAAGAATTTTCGCTTATCAAATCCAAAGTGAAAAAACTGAAAACAAAAGGAAGAAAGAGAAACATTGCTGACATATATGCCCATGGGTGCATGATGACGTGGGCCTAGAAAATTTGGATGGGCAGTAGTACTAGTAGATGGGCAAAACTTTGACCACAATGCTTTGTAGACGGCATCATTAGGGCATGTACAACAGTTTAGACAGCTGCTGTCTATTTAACACATCCAGACAGTTAAATAGACAGCTCTACAATAATTTGGACAACTGTTGTCTATTTAGCTGTCTGTGTGATAATAAATACGCACTCTAGTTTCTGTTGTTTTGTATGGGAGCACGAGCCAAAGCAGTAGACGAAATAGTAGACAACAACACTCATTTTCCTCATTAAATGATGACCACATCAGCTCATTTGGCCTATGTGGCAACAAAAAGACAGCTACTGTCTGTGGGTTGTAGGTACCCTTATTTATTAGGTGGCCTCTAACTTACTTTCGCTATCACAGTGATGCCTAGGGGCTAAGGAGTGGTAGACTAAAGTATTCTCGAGACATGAGACGGCATCACTGACCTGCTACAATTGCTTAGATCCGACAGAAATAATATGTGGACTCTTGGTTTAATTTAAATTTGATAATTTTGTGTTGTATTGTATGTATCTGTAAAAAAAATTTTTTTGGAACATCTGTAAAAAAAAATCTTGAAGGCATCATCGTGGTATGGAGGATAGAGGATAGTTAATGCTTTTAAAAAGTTATCAAAATATATGACCTTTCTAGACTATAGCTAATTAATTATGATAAAAGTGGGAAATAATAATGGTTACTCACCAGTTATGTTAATCTCTCTCATGATGACTCCCGAGTCCCGAACACCGTCCTGTTGTCTATATG
>OAMR01000423.1:860977-902329 GCA_900205405.1 Echinochloa crus-galli
GGGCCCGCGGCGGCCGAGCAGGGCCTCCGGCCGGGCGGGGATGCGGGAGGAGGGGATTGCCTAGGGGTGTGGGACGGGTGCGGGCATTTAATGAGGGTAGTGGGGAAAAAGTCAGTAGAAGTCCCAAGAAGTCACCAAAATGGAGCTTATGGACTTATGAGATATGGACTAGAGTTTAGTCCCTCTTAGTCAATTATAGGTTGTTTCCATTTTATCTAGATATATAGTTTTTGTTATGCACGTAGATATACGTTATGTCTAGGTATATAGTAAAGCCTATGTATCTATAAAAAGCCAATTATTTTGGAACAACTTGCAATAAAGTAGTAAATAGTAACTGGTGTAACTGAAGCATTATTGAAGAATTGCAAGCTGTTTCAAAACTCAGGAGGAGTCTATTTTAGAACCGATGAAGGACCTCACAAGACGATTGTGAGTCATGCCCGTAGCCTTAATCCTTAAGCATTTTTTTCCCCTCTTTGCAAGAAAGGCACAAGCAGACGGTGTCCGTTACTATAGCCTTAAGGTGAGACACGACAAGTTCTTTTCCTTCCTTTCAGTGGGCAGTTGAGATATTTTAAAGAAATGGCTACGAAATTTCGCAAGAAAAACGAATGGCAAAGGTGTCTCCAAGTTCAGCAGTTTATTTTAGCAACATTTCAATCACATCCAAAAAAAATTACACGAACCTACATTTCGCCCGCTCAACTCGTTCTGTTTGATGTAAATTATCACAAACAAGGAGACACCAGCAGGGAATTGAACTATATTTTCTGCTATTCCATGTCAATCTGTACTGATCCATGCGCAATTGAACAAGGCTTGAAGCTGCCATTTCATCCCCAATGACTCCACAAGTCGATTGTGAGCCATGTCCATAGCTTCAAGCTTATTTTTTTTCTTTTCTTTTCTCCACGGAAGGCACCAGCAGACCGCGTCAGTTACTACGTAGCCTTTAAGTGCCCGTTACTATACGGCTTTAAGTTGAGAGGCGACGACGAGTTTTGTTTTTTTTTCCTTTCCTTTCTGTGGGCAGTTGAGATATTTTAGATTAGCAGAGATAAACACTTTTTTTTTGTACGAGAGTGCCTATTTCATTGATAGAGAAGAGAGTAGCAGAGATAAACACTTGACCTGTATAGACCAGATCGATGACAAATAGGCCAGGTCATATGCAGCCAGAAGCCATTGCTGCGTCGCTATGCAATGACGTACGCGGTGGTGCTTCGAGGCATCATATCTCTGGCTGTTTTGGCAGTCCTCTCGATCTCTCTTCCTGACTTCGGAATTGCCAAAAAAACAAAACCAGTCCATCTCTCCAAGAGAAGGGGAAAAAAACAAGAGAAGAAACAACCGGTCCGTCCTACTAATTGCCTATGCTATACGCCCTTCGCAGTGTTACTGGCTACTGCCGTCATCAGATCAGATCAGGCGATTATATATATAGCAACAAAATAAGCTACCAGATAGATTCGCCGGGGCCCGGGGACGACGACGCCGACATCTACGTCACATGGTTACTGGTTTCGCCATTTTCACCGCTTACCCGAAACTGCGAGCCGGGCGGTCGTCGACCGTGTGGGCTAAAAATAGTCGCCCCAGGCGTTCGCTTTCCCCGCCGGTTTGTTTATTCATCAGCGCGCTCGCACTCCCCGGATACGGGCATTTATCGTGTCGCGTACTCGATCGTGTTAGTGTGTTATTACCCGCCACCGCGCGCGGCTAGCTCGCTCCGCGTCGTGGTCGACGGAGATCGAAGCACCTGACGCCACCAGGGGCTCTCGGAGCCGGAGGCCGGCCACCACCGTCTGTCCGTCTCCCGGCCGGTGACGCCCTGCGTGGACAGCGACGGGAGTATATATGGCTTGCCACCCGGGTGCCGGATCGGCCGGCCCCTCGTGCATGCGGTCGTGCGGCCGTCGTATCTGCGGAGAAAAAAACAAGGGCGGGCACGGCACGTAGTAGGGTGGCGTCTCCGCCTCTGTGACTCTGTCACCGTCCGCGTCGTGCCAGTTTGGTTTGGTTTGCCTTCTGGCGGAAGGAAGGAAAACTCGTGGACTGCACGCGTATGCAGGCATGCAGCGGTCGCCGATCGAGCACCGCGCGCCGAGGGCTGCAGGCTGCAGCCGCTCACCCCGTGCGTCCCCGTGATGGAAACGTGGGAAGCTGCTGGGACCCGAGTAGTGAGTGACGCTGTGCGGCCGTGGAGACGCAGGCTACAGAGATGACTCACGACTCGCGAGTTACTCGTGTTCGGATCGTCATGTATTTATTCCGAGATCGGTTTGAATGGTAAATGAGCATATCTCAACCTTGATCCAAATCTCCTAAGTCTAGCAAGCACGAGATCGGAAAGCTCATAAATTGTCCAGCAATGAGCTGTGACTCTTTGAGATATTTACTATGAGCTGTGACTCTTTGAGATGTTTACGTAGTACGTTTTTTTTGACCCATCACATTGTCCAGCAATTCAGCAAAGTTCTTAAAGTCTACAAACAAGACACAATAGCTCAGCTCTAATTGATTATGTAGATTCGGTCAATTGTTTATATAGAGTAAATAAATAGCATAGACCATCTCTAAGTTTGTTATGCAGTGTCGACTAGATTCTCGAATTCTCAAAACGTATTTTTAATATTTGATCTTGTTTATGTATGCCATCTAGATCTTTTTTTTTGAACGAACGTATGCCATCTAGATCTTGATCTTTTAAAAACCATTCTAATTTTTCAAACTTGTTCCAACATGTAATTTAGGTCCCCTAAAGTCTCAAAATATGCTTTGACCATATCCCGAACTTATCATCTACGACATGTCTTGCGATTTCTATGTTGCTTGGTTTTTCACGGCCACATTATGCTGGTAATAATGTAGGAAAGATAAGGACTACGGAGCAGGAGATAAAAAAATGGTAGAGTAGGAGGCGAACAATGACTAAGGCAAATCCAGCCATTAACATAAACGTAGGCACGAGTTTTGCAGTCATAAGGTGTAACTTGTTACAGTATTGTCTAACGCTTGATTGTGGGAAGGCAACGGGTCTTGACATATTTGAAGTGGGAGCATAGGGAAGGGTAGAGTGAAAGAGCTTGATTTAGTGCGAGAATAAGTAGTAGTCATCATCTTTACCACACGTTTGGAGTTTGGACTAATGATAGCATCCACAATGAATTTTTGAAAATGCATTTTGGGCTTTAGGGATCCAGATGATATCCCTGGACAAGTTTTAGGATCTAGTTGATACGCCCAGTCAAGGTTGGTGATATGAAAACACATTAGAAGAATTTGAAACCAAGATGACATCTCGATACAGATTTACAGATCGTACATGCATTTTACTCTTGTTTATGTGGTTGATAAACATCTTAACAACTTATGAACTACTTGTGTTTTTAATGTTTTAAGCTTAATTCGAGGTTGACTCGAACTAAAAATGAGAACCCTGAGTCTAGCTATATATGGACACTGTCACATTGATGTCTTTTAAGGTTTGGATCCAACTCAGTTGGATGTTCTCCAAGCTAGCTTAAGGCTCCGTAGCAACCCGAGAAGAGGTATGGTGGATGTGAACTGAACAGCTGGTAGTAGAGCGGGTGCTCGTATTTTCTAGATCTACTGTACTGTGACTTCGTTAATTCAGCTGGTTTAGTCTTGTAAATAAAGATGCTTATAAAGAAAGGGTTATAATTATAAGGGTGGGTGTGTGTGTGTACGTTTTTTTTTAAGGCCAGGGTGTGTATGTACGTGAGCGTGGACGTTTGTACTGTGTTTTTTTAAAAAAAATGGGGTGGATCTGGCAAAAGAGATGGGCTGGGTTATGTTACAGAGATATTGGGCTCCGTTGAGTTAGTGGGCTAGTTTGTCTCGGACCTACAGAGTTAATGTCCGCATTAAGGGTTGCTGACATGTGTGCATGTTGATACAGGGCCGTTTCAGAGTAAACAAATTGGTGAAGCTACTATGGGCCCTGTCATTCTCGTTCAAACTATCATACACCACCGTGGCATTTTTTTTGAAAAAAAAAATCATATACCACTATAGGGGCGTGCAGAACTATATATGATCAGCAGTGCAATTGCACTCGCTTAACCTCACACTTACAATTGCAGTTCTGAAGAATACACCAACAAAAACAGGGTCAAAGCAACACAACATCAGACCCTCGAAAAAAAAAGAAAGACCCAAAAAGAACAAAAAACAGGGGCTGTCATCACAGCGCCACCACCCATGTCAGCGGCCTTTAGTAGGTCGGCGTCGAGGTGCTGTTCTTGGACCACCTCGTCCACAGCATGAACTCCAGCGCGATGACGGCGATGAGGATGACGGCAAGGTTGAAGCCGTAGCCGATCTTCCACGAGTTGTCGGCGCCGCCGACGTGGATCCCGAGCACGATGTTGACGGAGGCGAAGAAGAGCGCCAGCCGCCCCGCCCAGTGGTGGTACCAGTTCCAGTACTTGCGGTACTTGGAGTCCGCATTCGGCCGTAGGAAGAAGGCCAAGATCTGCAACGGTTTCATGCAAACATTCAGACCATCAGAATTCAGAAGCTGTTCTCTGATTCAGATTGTTCGTTGTTGTGTTTTTGTCAGGTGTGTCAGTTTCAGATTATGGACAGGACAGGGCGTCATGACGACGGACCTGCAGGATGCCAAGGAAGAGGACGAAGATGCCGAGGCCTCTGTGCGCCGGGATGTCGGCCTGGATCTTGTTGTACAGCGCCACCCCGGCCACGACGCCGGCGAGGCCGATGATGAACCCGACGAACTGGAGCCCGACGTGGAGGTAGAACCAGAGCGGGTCCATCCGCCGGAAGTAGCGCGCAATGATGGCGCCGATGGGCATCAGGACGCCCCAGGCGAACACGTTGAGCGCGCCATGGGCACGCCTCAGGCCGTAGGGGAATGACCCGTCGACAGAGGCTTTACCTGCAGATGAATCTCGACTCGATGAGTTGTAATAACTTTGTAAAGATTTGTTGATGGCCAGAAAGTTTTGTTATTGCTTTTCTTTTCTACTCGTGAAGTCGGCAGATGTCGGTTTGGCAGCTGAAATAAAGCAGCCGCTGACGACTGAAGCTTGAAGAAACAAAAACCTTTTTTCTGCCAACCGACACATATGGGTTACAGTTCAAGTGGACTTGTCGGCTGATTTTTCAGGTGCAAGTATTTCTTTCTTATTGCCCACTTGATTTCTGTTAGCGAAATATCATCTATCAATACAATTTCCTATCTGCAACTAAGTTCACAACAATTTACTAGTGTCACAAAAGATCTGCATGCTGACTGAAAAGCATCAACTGAACTCAAGAAAACTGAATGCTTTCTGATCAAATGAAGCCGGCAAAATTGCAAGTATAACAAGATGAACACCATACCGGTGGTGAAGTCGAAGGTGAAGGAGGTCATGCTCTGGTGCTTGGTGAGCTTGTTATTCACGGGGATGCTGTTCCCGAAGGCCATGATGATGTGCTGGTGGGTGAGGCGGTAGGAGAACTTGAGCTGGAAGGCGAGGTGGATCCTGGCCTGCTGCACGACGACGGTGTGGTCGTGGTCGTTGGAGACGAGGAAGCCCCTGTCGACAACCACCTTGGAGCTCGTCTTGCCGCGCAGCGCGAACTGCCGGATGTGGGGGAGACCCTTCTTGCCGATCCACCCCACCATTGCGCTGGAGCCGATCATGAGGCCGTCCCTCGAGAACCCCATGCCCACCCACCCCGTGCTGTACATCGTTGACAGGACTACACGCAGGACGTTGTTCTTGTCCTGGTGATACTGCAATGGATCCAAGGAGTTGATTGGTGTGTCAGAAATGCTGTGATAAGTTTGCTAGGCAGTGGACATTCAGTTCATCATAGCCTGAATATTCTACTGGACTCTTGAACTGTGGAGTTTCTATTGCCGATTGCGTTATTTTCTTTCGCTTGAAAGATCATGAATTAATGCATTGTTGTTGTTTCTGCTGAAAGATGAATTATTGCATGACTGTTGGTCCCCTTTCTCTGAACTGTACAGTGTACGCTTCTTGGCTCTGCAGCTACTGCCAGCACCAAAACCAACTCTAGTCCTAAGAATTCTGCATGAACCATTGCCGATCGATTGCTGACATGGTATAGCTAACTCGAAATCCCTTGTCAGTTATCATTGCTACTGCCAAGTTCACTAAGCAACAACATGAGAGCAGAGTTTCTGAATTTCACCGTAACCATCTAGCTTGGTAACAAGATCCATCCCAATTCTCTACAGATCTCAGCCCAAAACCATTCCCAACCAAACAATTGAAACTGAACTACATCATCCTTCATATAGACGGCCAAACGCTCCAACTACACTACAGAAGCTCAACAGTGACCTAAATATGAAAGCACGCTTAAGCAGAAACGGCATAGAAACAGCAAGGTGCCTGCCGGCGGCGACCGGCGCGCGTACGTACCCGGAGCACGAAATTGTTCCAGACCGGCTGGCAAGCCAGCCCGGAGTAGTTGGCGACGAGCACGGGCGGCAGCTCGCCGTTGCAGCTGTCCATCTGCGCCGTCGCCACCGACGCCAAGCCCACGACGACCAGCGCCACCGCCGCACGCGCCATGCTGCTCATCCCCGCCGACAATGGCTGTGGCGCTAGCAGCAGCAGCAACGCGGGACCAACTGGTGCACGGCTCGGCTCGGCCGCAGGTTGCTTGCGAGTTTAGGGAGCGAGCTGCTAGGACTAGGAGAGGAGAGTAGGAGTTGGGAGGTTGCGGTCAGTTGGTGGTGCGAAATTTTTTATCCTCGCCTCTTTTATTTTCCGATTCGATGCGTTTGGGGTGTAGCGGGGTTGGGTGGAGTTGGATATGAGATGAGAGAGTGGGTGGTGTGTCACTGGCTCACTCTCACTGCAGCTGGGACTGGGAGCCCGCCCCCCGCCGGCTTATGATTGGTGTCAGGGAAGCAGTGGTTGGTGCCGCGCTGGTTTGGTATGGTTTGGGTGTCCCTCTCGGCGTGTGTGAGCGAGAGGGTGATGCAGGCTCCAGATCTGGGAGTGAAAGCCGCACGGGGTGGTGGAGTGCAAAAGCGGCAAAAAAGAAAGAGAAATTGGTGTACCCAGACCCACCCGTGTACTGCTGGTGTCTTGTGCTTGTGCCTTTGTGGGGGTGAGCCGACGGGATATCACTAGCAGTGATGCTCAAGTGATTTTGGTTGCTTCAGCTGGGAACGCAGCAGAGCAAGCTGACGGAGGGTCATTTCAGAGGGGGAAAGAAATTGTCTGATGTCGAGGTACATATGGATGTACCCCGCAACTTTCGTGATGGTGTAAAACTGGCCGTGTGACCGGCTACCTGAAATCCTTGCCGAAGCAGATTCTCACACTCGAGCACGTAAGAGGTACTCCCTCTATCCGTTTTTAACAGTCGCAGTTGGTTTTCGTGCCACATTTAGATTCAATTTGTAAAAAATATGTGTAATATTTTAATCTTCAAAAAAATTTGTTAAAAAACTAGATCAAAAGATCTATCTAATGGTACTAATTATACATCATAAATATTAATATATTTAATATAAAATTAATCAAAATTATTTCTCGGGAAGTGAGAAAGACAGTTATTCAGGGACGGAGGGAGCAGTGTGCAGGGATAGTGCTCGACTGCTTGCAATAGTTATCAGTGTTCAGGGGCTGACTTCCTTATCGTGTTCGTTTAAAAAAAAACTTCACTATGGTGTTGGTGAATAAACGGGGAATGCTCAAATTAACATCTGTTTTTGGGGCACCATCTCCATCTCCATTATGCATCAGTACCCATAGCTCCGGTACGTTGCCGTCTGGTGCTCTGCCGCCGAGCAGCTCTGTCTTCATCAATCATCACCAGATCATCTGATCATCCATTCCTCTCCGACGACACGCACGAGCGACGAGCCCGTCCCTATGCGCAGCCGCATTGCCACCCTCACTGGAGCTCTGAAGCCTTCCCCCGCCGCAGGGCGGCGTCGGGATCCTGGAACAGTAGAGCGCACAGGCGCAGTCCGGGTCCGGCCTCCCTCGGCGTGGCCACCATCCGGCCGGCCGCTAGCCAACAGCGTGCCGGAGCGCCGCAAGGACGTGCGTGTGGTTTCGTGCGTTCTGTGTCTCCCAATCCCCCGTTCCGGCGCTCGCGTTGCCGTCGGGGCGTCGGGCTCCTACCTCGAGGTCGATCAGCCATTCGGAAAGAATTGATTATGCGCCAAATGAGTTCTCGTGTGTATGGTTCGGCGCTCTCTGTGTCCCCCTTCCCGCGGCACCAGCATTCCTTAACACGAGCTGCAGAACTGAATCCGTTGGCAGAGTTCTCAGTATTCCATTCATCCCTTGTGCGGTGATTCCGCCACGAAGCAGCTGAATGAACAATGCAAACTGTATTCGCGCGTCTACAATCAGAGTGCTGCGTCCCCGGTGGCTTCGTGATGGAACCGGGGAGTCAGCTCAGCATCCAGGCAACAAGCCTTTCTGTCAGTGAACTGGTGATTTTGGTTGTTTCAGTTGACCACTTGACCCACTTCAAGGAGATGGCAAACTTGGAGACAAGCACGATCTGATGGTAACAAACTGGACACCTGAAATCCTTGCTCGGGCATGGTTCTAAAGATGCCTAATACAAACAGCGCCCTGGGTTGGTGCTGCATCTGAGGGCGTTGCCTGATTTTATTTTTTCATTCTCCGGAGTAGCATATATAGGTGCTGCAAAACTGAATTTGTTCGCCCAATTTCTGTCACCAGTGTTACACTGAACTATGCTTCTTCACCAGTGTTACACTGGAATATGCAAGGTAATTGATAGCTCCAGCAACTTCAGTAGAAAACAGACAGGAAAACTTTCCAATTCTCGGTTTGTATTTACACAGCATGTGTCATGTATGAAACTTATAGCATGATACATGATTGTACTACAATACATATATGTATGTAACAGCAACAATTACATCCAATTATTCTCACATGCAACACCCAAGAGCATTGGGGTTCTGCAGGAATCTCTCAACAACAAACACCAAAGTAAAACATTTCAAATCAAACAGATTGGGAATAGATCACATCATTGTCCATCTCCTTTCCTAGGTGGAAAGAAATCAACAGAGCCCATCATTGTTCATCTGAGTCCAGAACCATCGCTGACATCATTTTGCTGATCTGTCCAAAATGGAAAAAACAAAGTAGCAACAGTGAGTAACCTTTCAAACACACTTGCTACTGTACATCGGATTAACAGATGTGTACCATCTCTACTGACAATGTAGCGAAATAAATTCATAATTGGATGATATGACCATATTTATTATAATAATGAAATGGAATGCATAAATATAGTGAAGCTACCTCTTTTCTATTCATCCCAATGATGGTTCTGAGTTCGTCAATCTGAAAGGGGAAAAAACTTCAGTGCCATTCTACATATATCATTTCCCATTATTAAATTTATTTTCTAAGAATTCAAGATGGAATGCTTACATTTTTCAATGGCTCTGGTGACTCCTCTCGGAGTTGAAGTATATAATTTGCCCTTTTCTCTCCAATGCCCTGCACATCAAGAGCAGCTTAGCAAGATATATAAGTAATCTTTTTTCTGAGGGGTGGGGTTGTGGGTGTGGCATGGTCTTTAAGACTCTTAGCTAACCTTAAGGCTTTTTAACTGCTCCCTGCAATGATATGGAAATGGGCATTAGAAAAAAATAAATAAATCCAAGTTAGCAATAAATGATAAGGACAATACTTACTTATTAGCACTGTTTAGAACTGTCAAGCACTCTTGAGCCAGGGATTTCTGGTTTGCGAAAAAAAAGAAACGATTTATCAGGAAAGCTAATGATACAATAATAAGTGTGCGCAATGAGTTACAAACAGGTAACCTTAATCCCTGTGCTGCGACCCTTGAGTGACTCTTGAAGATCTTCAGCATGTCCGAATTTCAAGTGAGCCGCGGGAGTTTTTGGTTCAGCAACATCTGTGTTGAAGGTACAAACCATATCTGTTTTTTGTTTTGTGATATTCAGTGGCCTAGAGCTAAGAAGCTTCAATGAGTTTGATATCTCTTTTAGTCGGTCGCTCAACTTTGGAGAGGATTGGGTAGCACAGACTGGAGTCTTCGCAGCAAATTCATCTGGAAGTGATGGCAATTGAGAATACACTCTACCATTTCATAATTAACTTTCAGGGGGGGAAAATGGGGTCAAGAGATGTGTTCTACCAGCTATATCCGATGAGCATGTCATGCCAAAGTCAGTATATGAATTCTCTGCATCCAATTCTGAAGACGAATGGTCCTGAACAATGGAACAAAGAGAATCCTGAACAATGGGACAGAGATGTTACACATTTATGATATTTGATATTCATACTGAGATTGCAGACAACAAAAGATCATCTATTTGCCTATTTCTTAAAGGATACCTTTTCTTGCATGTCAACTGATGGCAGTTCGTTCACGCTGCAAGGCACTACTTCCTGCAATTGAGATGATATAACACCTACAATCTTTTCTGTTTCATCACAGACCTGCATGTTGCACCGATATATAGGGTGAGCAATTGACCATTAAGATTATCATATGCTCGTGATACCACTGGAAGGAAGCTAAAGTACCTCAACTGGTGAGGAGACTATAATTGCCATGCCTTGCAATTTAGATGACACAACAGGTACAACCTTTTCTGTTTCATCACAGGCCTGCATGTTGCACTGATATATGGTGACCAATTGACCATTGATTCTAAGATTCTCATATGCTTGCGATGCCACTAGAAGGAAGCTAAAGTACCTCAACTGGTGATGGGACTTGAATTGCCATGCTAAGTGATGACCGATCCTCCTGTTGAATGATGCAGGAAGCTCCAGTAAAAATATGCTCACTGATGATCGACGTCAAATCTACATATGGGTTGCTAAAGCATACAAACCTCAGTTTTCTCTACCACAGTTGGCACATCGTCTATCTTAAAGTCCTATATAGTTAAAATTGCAACTTGGAGTAGTTAGTAACATAAGAATGATAACTTCAACACCCAATGACTCACATACTACATGTGTGCCAGGGCACAAAGAAGGAACAAGTTAAGATATGTGTGTACCTTTGATGAATTTGTAGATGGATTGAACAACCTCCTGCACAACAAAAAAGGGGGCCAATTTAGTGGTAGGTTCACAGAAGGTGGTTGAGATATTCAGGAGTTGATGAACAGTGTGGTACCTGCCACTCAGAATAGACTTAGCCCTTGAGTGGTTCACATTAACTGAAGTAGAGACTGAGCTTGCAGGTTTTTTGGCTGAATGCATGGTTGCTTCAGACCTGCATAAAACAAAAGTCACCATTAGCTTCGCATTTTAACAAAATATCAATATCAAAATGTAGTACTTCCCAAATCAGAATGTGACCTCTTATTGGCAGCAGGGGTTCGAAATGCTTTTACTGCACTGCTAGCGAATTGGGTTCGGCCATGCTTTTGTTGTACAGAACTTCGTTTCTGGATAGAGGGCAGCACGGACCTCGACAAATTCTTGGTTCTTGCTGAAAGGTTTGCATTTAACTTTGAACAACTTGATAAGTTGTAAGATTGTTCATTGACCACTTGGCTTGAGCGAGAAGCTAAAGTAAGAGTAGAGACTGCATCTTGGCAGGAAACTTCATCCTACACCAAGAAGGCAAAGCATACACTTAGATTGCATGTAACATCTGGTATGTATCATTTCTGACAAGTAGCATACTTCAGGCTGATACGGGAATGAATGTTCTGTCAAGCAACAGCAACGATAACAGAACTTTTACATGGATACATTATTCTCTTTTGAGTTAGATCAGAGGTACTAGGACATATACACAAGTATTTTAGGAACATGTTGTTGAACAGTAACATAATGTTATACTCATATGTTATTGAGTAACTTTCCATTTCAAAAACTTTTTTCTCATAACCAACAAGTTAATAAAAAATAGAAGGCTGCAACCACTGAACTTATGGTGCAGAAAGCCAATTGCTCATTTATCATAAGCACCTAAGAAAACAAAGTCTTAACAAAATGCAGATGTCAAGTATCCTTACCAAACAGCATATCAACACAGCACCACTTGTTTTGCATAAAGAATCTTGCAAAATACGAGTTACTTTATATGGTCTGTAGGGTATGAAACTCTGGTTGCTGTTCAGAGCTTGCACGACATTCATCACAGCATATAAGGACTTGTTAGAATTTGATGTAGCAAGCCCTCCACTGCAGTTCTTTTGCTTGGTACCAACGTAGCCTAATGAAACCAAGGAGCAGAAACTAAATAAGTCATGCAACATAGTATATGAAATTGATGTGCTTGCATGAGAAGAACAAACCTGCCAAGTCAAGAAAATTTAACTTTGTTACACAACACTCTCCGCCTGGCTGATTAAACCTAGAAATGTAAATAACAAAGCCTTGGTGTCCTCTGGTTTGTAACTGGTTTGAAGCTTTGGTGGAATGTTTGAGCTTGTAACTACCACCACAACTAAGATCTGCAAACTCCTCGATTGACTTGATATCAACCTGAATTGCATGATTAATTTTAGTCTACTTTACAAGAGAAACATAAAAAGCTGGATGGCTGAGATAGAACAAGACAGAAACATGAAGGTAATAAATGGGAAACTGTAAGCAACTAAGTACCCTGGAGAGGCCCTTGAGGTGAGTCCTTCCATTGGCATCCTCCAGCACATGAACCTCGCTGTCCTTCGGCTCCAAAAGATCAAAGACGTGACTGTCCTGAAGCACCTGATAAGAGGAAACGCTGATGACTGCCCCGATGGGTTTGGCTCTGTGGAGGATTTGCTCCATTGACATGGTGAGCAATCCTGGATGATCCTCGGACCCCTGCATTGTCATTCCAATCGTGAGTAATCTAGATTGAAGAAAGCAACGCAATGAAAGAATGCAATTTATGTAATGAAGGGTGGACATCTGATCGAGGAGTAAAAATGTAAAATTAAATACAAACATACCATGATGAAGGTTTTGGCGGTGGCACCGCAAGTGACGACGCAAGCGTTATTGTGCCCGTCGCCGGAGAACATGTCATCCAGGAGGGGTTTGACCTCGTTGTTGAAGATGCGAGAGCAAGAATCCTCCTTCATATAGCAGTGATCGAGCTTG
Organism: Echinochloa crus-galli; assembly: GCA_900205405.1. Taxonomy (NCBI): domain Eukaryota; kingdom Viridiplantae; phylum Streptophyta; class Magnoliopsida; order Poales; family Poaceae; genus Echinochloa; species Echinochloa crus-galli. The sequence goes on from OAMR01000423.1 coordinate 874,090, forward strand.
TACTCACAATCCTTGCGCGGAGTCAGAGCCCTGCAACCCAACACAGGCCCAGTTCATGGGATCGGAGGAGCAGAACCAATTGGCAAGGGGCAAGGTAGGGTAAAAGCGCAAGCAGGCGTACCCAGTGGCAGCCGGAGTGGCCTCCTTGTTGATGGGGATGAAGGAGACGGAGGCGGAGGAGGAACCGGCCGGATCGGAGACGCGGGCGGAGACCCTGAAGGAGCCTCTGGAGTCTCCGCCGGGGCAAATCCTGCCGACGACTCTGACGGGGGCGGCCCGAATCCTGGGAGGGTGCGAGGACGAATCGGGCGCAGCGGCGACGGCGGTTGCTGCTTCCTCCATCGTCGCTTGCCTGGCCGCGAGCACCGGCAGCAGTCCTTCCTCTTTCCCGTTCGCCCTTGATCGGGGAGATCGGGGATGATTCCGACGACGAGGCGGAGCCGCCGCCGAGAGGAAGAAGAGGAGCGGAGAGTTTTGCGTTGGGTTGGGCTAGCCGTTACAGCCTTGCTGGCTATGGAGAGCGCTCTGCCCTGCCCTGCCTCGCTGCCTGCCTTTTGAATTGCGCCTCCGATCCAACGGGGAGCGGGGGATGGCATCGCGTTCGCACAAGGAGTGGTGGGGCCAACCTGAACCGTGTTGAGGAAGGAGGAGCGGCTGCTGCTGGGCTTTGTTCTCCCACTAACGGCCGGCCCGCTTTGTTCTCACACTAACGGCCGGCCCATCTCGGCCCAACACCACCTCCACACGGACGGTTCTGGCCTTCTGGGTTCTCCTCAAAAAAAAAAAGACCTGACGCGAGAGGAAAGAGAGGAGCGGAGCGCCGCCGCCGCCGACGGGTGAAGGATGGGCAGCGGGATGGGCGCGTACGGCGGCGCGGTGCGGGAGGTGGAGAGCGCGTCGGGGGAGACGATGCTCCTGTGGGGCCTCGGCCAGCCCACGGCGCACCGCAACAACGCCCTGGTCCGCCAGGCCGCGCACTCCTTCGAGCTCGACGCCTGCGGGCGGCGCATCTCCCTGCTGCAGTCCCCCTCCTCCATGGCCACCCCGGGGGTCACCGGGGCGGTCGTCTGGGACAGCGGCGTCGTGCTCGCCAAGTTCCTCGAGCACGCCGTCGACTCCCAGCAGCTGCTCCTCCGCGACGCGCGGGCGGTCGACCTCGGATCCGGGTGCGGCCTGGTGGGGTGCGTCGCCGCGCTGCTCGGGGCCCATGTGGTCCTCACCGACCTCCCCGACCGCCTCAAGCTGCTCAGGAAGAACGTCTGTATCAACGTCGACGACCCCCACGTCCCGGGCTCCGCTCGCGTCACGGAGCTTGTGTGGGGCGATGATCCTCACCACGAATTGCTTCGGGAGCCACTGCCCGATTTCGGTGACTGACTGCTCCCCAACCTTTGTTTGATTCCATTGTCTCTTGCTTGTGCATTCAACTGCTGCCTGCCTCTGATTGATTTGGTGATCTTCCATTCTATTCCTCTTGCTTCAGTGCTCGGCTCCGACGTCATCTACAACGAGGAAGCGGTGGATGATCTGCTGCTCACCCTCAACCAACTGTCAGGACAACACACCACGATCCTACTGTCTGGAGAGCTCCGCAATGGTGAGCCTCCTCTTCTCTGTTTCTTTTTGGGATGGGATTGACTGACGCACTCATCAAACGGCAATTACTCTCTTACGATTGTACAGATGCTGTTCTGGAGTGCTTCTTGGAGGCAGCAATGGAGGACTTCCTCATTGCCTGCATCGAGCAGGACCAATGGCATCCTGAATTCCGCAGCAACCGGGTCGCCTTGTTTATCTTGGTCAAGAAACCTGACAGACCTAGCACAGACTAGGACTAGTCGAATGCCTGTAGAAGAAGAATCGGACACATCACACATCTATGTTTATCTTTCCCTATGCTGTTGTCATAGCCAAGGTTTTAACACTGGCTTAAGCCACGGTATTAGTTTGACTGTTCATTGTATGGTTTGCCTGCAACCTATAGGCTGATGTTTGTACATGAGTGGGAAGATATGGATAATCGAGACTGCAAGTGCACACTGTAACAATCTGGGTGGTGGAAACATAAAACTATAAAAGGCCATCGTTTTAGGCCAATCGATCAAAATAGCATTAGGATTGCAGACAAGGTCGTGTATTGTAATAGTACTACAATAGTTTCGAATCAAATTGGAATGCAAATCAAGAAATTTATAAACTACAGAAGACTCAATAACCAATTGTATTCATCTTAGTTTGTGCTTAAACAGGGATGATATGTGCAAGTACATCTAATTAGTATACACTGGTCCATGTAGAAGTCATTCCTTATAAATTTTAGCTGCATACGTGTCCCTGTTGTATTCTTATCCTTTACAGCTGCACTTAGATATATTTTCGCTTTTCAGAAATTAGAACCAAATCCAGATGTTTGGCAACCTACTAGCTACACACGCAGCTGCCTTGTCATAAACACACACGATAGTCATCTTCCTACACGCACTCATTCAAAGGAGAGACTATGATAATATAACTCATAAGGCACACAAGGACAGTAGACAAATTTCTTTAGCTAGCAGTAGCACTACTTCTCTGAACAGTTCCGCCCAACCACAGCTGGTTCAGAGCTGAATCCAGCAGTATCAGCACCTATTAGGCAAACAAGGTAATTGAAATTCTCCATAAGACATCCATTTAATACTCAAATTCAGGGTAAGTTATGCCCTGCGAAGGCATAGGCTGTCACCCAAATTTGGAAAACAGTGGTGTTTTACATTTCCCTACCATGGGTGTGTTTAGTTCCAAAAAGTGGTATGGAAAATTTGGTGAAAATGTCACATCCGACAATGTAGCGCAATGTAGCACTTTTCGTTTGTTTGTGGTAAACATTGTCCTACTATGACCTAACTAGGCTCAAAAGATTCGTCTCGTCGTGTACATTAAAACCATGTAATTAGTTTTTTTATTTACCCACGTTTAGTGTTTCATGCACGATGAGAGAGATTTGATGTCATAGATGAATAGTGAAGTTTGGAGAGAGAATTTTGAAAAGTTTGGTGATTTGACGGGGAACTAAACACAGCCCATATGTGCCCCTGCTCAAATGATTTACATGCAGATGATCCTCAGCATATTTCCCTACCTCAAATCATTTGAGCAATACATACATTGCATTTCTCTTGTTGTGTGCCCCTTCTCGGTTTTCGAATGCTGATCCGTCAAAGCAACTAGGAAAATAATCAAACGTCGCCAGCAAAGGCAGAGCATAGTTCAGACTAAAGTCCAAAGGGAACTATTAATTGTGTAGCTGATGGAGCAGTTGTCTATTGTCAATGTTGAATTCCTTCATATAAATATTCATTTGGTGATTCCACCAAATTTACTGACAGCTTACAGCTATACATACGTGTTTACACTTTACATTTGCGCGCTGCACCTCTGGTGATTTTTTTGAAAGATTATGGAGTACCCAATCAGGCAGCCAGGCTATCGAGTTCCTGATCAGTAGTTGTCCAACATTTGCTTGTGTATACTCACCACCAATGATCTACGTCCTACTGAAAAGGAAGTATCTTGTTTTTTCTCTCATCTTGTTGAAGCTGCCTGACGGATAAGCCTGAGGGACTCAGCAAAGTCGTCCAAAAGCTGGTGAGAGTCTGGAAACTGTGCATCATCCACCGCAAGGACAAGCTTGATGGAGTTCATATAGCTTTGGTAATGTACAGTCAGAGCCTATACACATTCAGATGAGATAATTTAGCCCGTGAGAATCTGGAAGCTGTGAGAGTGTTTGACATTTTTTACGACTAGAGAGTGCTTTGTGCTTACATGTGGATGCCCATAGACAGAGGGGGCTATGTAGATTATTGGATGGCCGTAGAACTCCACCTTCTCAGCAGGTCCAACCATGCTTGAAAATGACATGGTGGTATTTATGAACATACCATAGCAGAGAGCTGCTGCTGCCTATACAAGTTTCATATTTAGAGTCAAGCATTCTAGATTAAACAAGTAATCTGGTCCAAGGAGTTAAATGCTAAAAACCTAAAGCAACACCTCCAGTTACAACAGAAAAAAATTGTTGTGAGGGTAAAAAAAGTTAGAGAAATTTAGTCTTGTCCTGTGACATTGCCGATTTACAGTTCATAGCAAGGTTGTGAGTTGTGCAATTGCCTTTTTGCTGGGATTGTAGATTGTAATTGTTAGTCGGTTTCTCTAAAATTCGAACTTAAAGAATCACAACAATTGGTTTCTACTTGTACTGATGAAAAATGAATTGCATCGAACCACTGAAAGTCTGAAACCTCACAAGCTTGCAAGCATAGCAAACCAATAATCAAACTAAACATGTTGAAACCTCAATAGGAATCATACCTTCATGCCAAAAAGTTTGACTATTAGGTTCCCGCTCCAGTATGTGAAGACTGCTTCTAAAGACGTCTTTTTCCTTTCGGCTGTTCTTTTACCTTGGCGGATGTATTCAAGAGGATCGTCATGCATGGCTATATGGAAAGGTAGTATGATGTAACCAATCAGATTTCCCCATTTTGCGCTATTGTGCTTGCTAGAATCCATCATTTCTGCCAATGCCTGCTCAAACCAAAATCAAATTGTGAATTCAGACCGAGTTATAAAAAATACAGTGACACAAAAAAGGCCCAAATCATTGGTTTATTCTTCGAAAGAAATGAAATAATTACATGTAAGCCAGGTGTTTTCCTAATGTTAACAAGCAGAGCCGATCGCACACGAACGTTCTTCTTTGATTTTTCCTTCTCATTGCTGGCATCATCTGATAAAGTTGACGAAATGTGAGGATAAAATGCATTTTTTTTAAGGAAATGCAGAATGCAAATGTGAAACATGATTCTGTACGTGCATGGAATTACAAGTTTATACACTCACCGGTCTTCCGGAAATAATACCGCGACAATCCTGCATTAGTCACTCCAACCAGTACATCATTGACAGTCTACAAAAGCCATCAGAAGCAGCATTTCGTTTAATCCTTTGAAGAAGAAGAAGAGCTACTTGAACAATTGGATCAGCAAGCAAGAGAAGCTCTTACACACTTCATGGCATTCTTGACGAACTTGACGTCGTCGAGGCTGAGCGTGCGGTGCACGAAGCGCTTGCGGCGGAACTCGAGGGCCCCGCCCGGCGCGGCGCGGGCGGCAGCTCCGGCAGCCGCGCCGGGTCCGCGGCGCTGCGCGTGCACGCGATGAGGAGCGAGAGCAGCGAGACGCCGTCGCCGAGGGAGTGGTGCATGCGGAAGGCGACGGTGCAGGCCGCCTCGGAGGTCGGGAAGTCGAGGATGTGGAGCTCCCAGAGCGGGCGGGAGTGGTCCATGGGCGCCGTGGACAGCGAGGACAGGTAGTCCTCCACGGCCTGGTCGGGACTGGCCGACGTGGCGGCGGGGTCCAGGGAGGGGAGGATGATGTGGTCGTCCAGGTCCACCGTGGTCCGCACCCATCGTGGCTTCGAGCTCTTTTTCACATCATCTTTCACCTGCAACAACGTCTGAATGTGTTTAGACTCTAATTGCATTTGCAGGTTGCAGCAGAATCAGCGGTGAAAAGCGATATGTGAACGAGCATGCGACACGATATACATGTCGTTTTCACCTATCAATTTGATAATGCTGCTCGCTCCTTTTCTTTTGGGTATTCAATGCTCGTAGTAAATTGGTCTACCGTATTAATTTGTGCACCTATTTTTTTTTTGGTTGCCTCTAACCCATCAAGTGGAAAAGAAACATAATAGTGGCAGTGGGCAAATCTGTTATAAAAATCTGTTAGAAAGGGGAGGACTACTGAACTTGATTTGGACGTTGAGACAATCAGACGCCTTCTGGTCCTGCACGAACTTTATGATCCTCGTCTCCGCAATCTGTTTCTGGTGTAGACGATGTATAGCAAGAGGTTTCCACTTTCCAGAGTCCATGTCCTGCACCAATGATCTTAAGGTTTGCACTGCCGTGTCGTGTGTTCCTTTGTCTCCTCACATATCCACTCAAACGGCTGCTATGCTACAAGAGCCAGGCAACTTGTTGATTGGAAGCCTTTGAAGACTCATACAGTTAGCATTTCAGCTCCAGTGAAGGAACACGTAAACACCATATCCTTACAGTATTACATAAGCTCGTATCGGAACACGGAAGACGGCATTTGGAATGGGGCGATCCACATCGGAAGAGGTCAGTCTGTTGAGATGACTTCATGACTTTGCTTGGATTCTCTTCTCTACAGCCATCTTCGCCAAACTGTCTTCACCACCACACTGCAAGTTGCTCCGCAGTGCGGACCAATTGATCGTGTGTTGGATGCACAGGCGGGTAAAGATATTTAAGCGCCGGGCTAATCTCTAAATTTTATTAATTTGCAGCACGAGAAAGGTAGCCAAATTTGTCTAAACCGCAAATCGATTTCTCAAACAGATTGCTAGGTTTGGGGAACTGGTTTTCTATGGCAATTTTTAGACCAGACACAAGTACACACTACACAGCACAACCGACCTCTGAAGTTTGAGGCCACGATCAAGATCAGCGCAAAAGCTAGACATGGCCAAGAGAAAAACAAACGGAGCCTAAAAGGTCAGGACACGTGCAGCATCTCAACTACTCCGTAGATACAAAGTTGGCCCCAATCACCTCAAGCATCAGATGCCAACGAGCCTGGGAGAAAGAAACCTGCGTTGGAATCTGACCGTATCAACACACCCGCAACCTGTACCACTCAATGCACAGTACTAGTACCGGGGCCTTGTTTAGACACAAAAAGTTCCTCCCAAATTCATTATGAAAAAGAAAATCCCTTATCACATCAAGATGTCATAACATGCATATAGTACTAAATGTAAGATGAAATCAAAAACTAATTACACAGTTTTGTTGAACTCCGCAAAACAAACATTTTAAGCCTAATTAATCAATTTTTGGATAATTTTTCGCGCATACAAACGAAATGCTACAGTAACGTAATGATTACGAAGTGACATCTTACTCCCAAATTCAACCTCCCAAATTCAACATCTAAACAAGGCCATTGGGAGGGTGAATTTGGGAGTATGATGTCACTTCATAATCATTGCACTACTGTAGCATTTCGTTTGTATTTAAAAAATTGTCCAAAAATTGATTAATTAGGCTCAAAATGTTCGTCTCGCAAAGCACAATAAAACTGTGTAATTAGTTTTTGATTTCATCTACATTTAGTACTCCATGCATGTTATGACATTTTGATGTGATGGGGAATCTTCTTTTTGCATAGTAATTTTGGGAGTGGAATTTGGGCCGTGTTTAGTTGCATAAAGTATCCAAAAAGCAACTCCCAAGTTCACTATGCAAAAAGAAAGATTTCCATCACATCAAAATGTCATAACATGCATGGAGTACTAAATGTAGATGAAATCAAAAACTAATTTCATAGTTTTGTTGTACTCTACGAGACGAACATTTTGAGCCTAATTAATCAATTTTTGGATGATTTTTCACACATACAAACGAAAATGCTACAGTAGCGCAATGATTACGAAGTGACATCTTACTCCCAAATTCAACATCCCAATTCTAACATCTAAACACCCCCTTAGGGTCTAAACAAGGCCTACGTACTCTGCTGTCGTCCTAAAACTAGCCCCGACAGACACGAAGCTCCCTGCGCCGAGGATCTGTCGGGCCGCGCGCTTGCCCAGTTGCCCGCCGCGGCTTCAGCTATCGAAACAAGCTCGCACATCGGACAGACGGTGGGCCGCGATGTCCACCGCCGCGCCCAGCCCGATCATCGCCACGATGTAGCAGTTGAAGTGGGTCTCCCGGAACAGCCGCCCCGCGGGGCTCATCGGCTCGCCCGCCGCCTCCGCCTCCAGGTCCCTCTCCGCCACCGGCTGCTCCTCAGCCGCCGCCGCGGACGCCATCGAGCCCTCTTCCTCCTCCTGCCGCGCCTCGCCCGCCCGCTCTGGTCTGCTGGGCGCGGCGGGGTCTCGCGAGACGGCGGCGGCTCGTCGCGACGTGTCTACAGAGATCGGCCGCTTCCGCAGCGTGGACGGGGCGGGGGCGGGATCGGCCGTCGCGCCAGGATCCATCGGCGCACGGGCTTTTGTGGACGCGGGGCGAGGCCGCGGCGGCTTTTGTGGACGCGGCGCGAGCCCCGGCAGCGGTGGCGACAGCGACGGCGGCGTTTGGCCTGGGCGCTTCCGGGCTCCGGGAAGCCGGCTCTCGTCTCGTCTGGGCCTGGCGATGGCGAAGTTGACCACTTGCGCGGGTCGCACGGCCTCTCGCCCACGCGGTCGAGGCCTCGCGGGGCCAGCGGGCGAGGCGGGTTTTATGCAGGAACCTGGCAGCCTGCAGGGGTTGGGGAGCACGGGCGTGGGAAACAACATTTTTTTTTCGTGTGCGATTCCTGTCTGTGCTCCATGGTTGGTTCGTTCAAAGGTGTCCAAAGTTGAATCATTTTTAGATAATGGATATGATTATCCGGCCTTGACTAAAATGGCTACAGCCCAAAGGAATTATAAAAATGCAGCACTTCCGTCTGCAACCACGACTAGTATCACAGCGTTTCCCACACCATACAGATTAAAAGAAATTTAGTACAAAATTCTATTACTAAATCTCCACCCATGATGTGTAAAAACACGCATAGCCAGCGTCGGAGACGCTTGGCAGACATCCTTTATTGCTTCCCTGTCTTCTTCAAGCCGATGAAGCTGTGCCCAGAAGCGGAGCCAATATGTGCCCCGAAACAGTACCTGCAAATAAGTTTTTTGTGAAAAGTTGTTAAAAACCAAGTCATTCCTACTCAGCCAAAGTGCCCAACATAGTGCAGAGGCCCCGACTAACATCTGGTTTTTTATCTTCTTACTTAAACCCTCTAGCCAATTAGTAAATAGGTCATCTACACTAATAGGCTTTGGACGATCTAAAACTATCTGAACAGCCCGCCATAAAAAATTAGCCATATGGCAATCAAAAAAGAGATGTTGTATTGTCTCCCCTTTGGCACAAAACGAACATAGCTTATTTCCATCCTAGTTCCTTCTAGCTAAGTTATCTTTTGTAAGAGTAACCCCTCTCTTTAGGTACCATAAGAAAACTTTAATCTTAAGCGGGACCTTTAGTTTCCATAGGCGCTTGCAACCTATATTGCCGCTATTAATCATAGCCAAGTACATTGACTTGACGACAGAAAATACGCCTGACTGCGTGAGGTTCCACCGAAAGGCATCTCTGCGATCATTTAGCTGTACATGACATATTGAGCGAACCAGGTTGTGCCACAAGTTTAAATTCTGACCTGCTAGCGCTCTTCTAAAAGACACGTTAAGAGGGACTTAGAAAAAACCGATGCCACCGTATCACTCTTTTTCCTGGCAATCTGGTACAGGGAAGGATATTGCTGTTGCAAGGTAAAATTTTCAAACCACTTGTCCTCCCAAAACCTGACTTGATTGCCATCATTCAATTGGAAGGAGCCAAAAGTAATAAAGGTTTGTTTGACCTTCAACAGACCTGACCAAAAGTGTGAATCCCCCGGTACTCTCTCTATTTGGGTGAATGTTTTGGAGCGTACATACTTATTTTTTAATAATTGTTGCCACAATCCATCTCCATTTATCAAATTATTTGATAGGGAACAAAGATATCCAGTCAAATCAATGACATGTTGATTACTGTTTTTTGACAATCTTTCTGGGTTTTTCTTTTTACGAAACGCCTTGTTTAGTTTTCAAGAAGGAACTCCTAAATTCACTATGAAAAAAAGAAGATTTCACATCACATTAAAATGTCATAACATACATGGAGTATTAAATATAGATGAAATTAAAAACTAATTGCACAGTTTTGTTGTACTCTGCGAGACGAACATTTTAAACCTAATTAATCAATTTTTGAACAATTTTTCACACATACAAACGAAATGTTATATTGACGCAATGATTACGAAGAGACCCCAAAGTCCCAAATCTGGTACCCCAAATTTGGGAACTAAACAGGGCCATTGTAAAGTCGACTTCGTTGTAAGAATAATCTTATTATCGGCGTGCATACCACCTTCAATAAAAAGATATCTATATTTAGTTTTGTTTTTTATAATAAATATAAAAAACGAACACCAGCACTGAAGTCAGAACCAGACAGTTTTCAACACAGGTAATCTTACCTCACTTCGCATTTCCATACACTTTTAGCCATATTTCAACGCAATAACCAAGTATCAAAAAAAACGCAATAACCCGTGAAACTATGTGGAGGGCATTATTGGAAGGGAATAGATTGCCGTTGAACACAGCGCTGCGGTTTTATGTTTGATGGCTAGGCTAGAAGCCTAGAACAGCTTGCAGTACAACACCCCGCAACGTGCAAAGATGCTCAAGGACCCCTTCTGCGGCGCTAGTCTAGTACCATCTGTCCATCTCGTATGCTCCCGTGCGGTTAGATTATTGCTGTTATTACTGGTGGTTGTTCTTTTCTTAGAAAAGTTGTAATACCCGCGCGTGCTAAACTTTCTACGTGTGTCCCAATTCTGCGGCACGCACGTTTATTGATGACATATAGGTACTAAAATAGCGTCACTTTAGTGGAGCATGGCAAACCGTGCAAAGGGACTTTTAAAAATACTTTAAATTCGCTTTTTCATGTATATAGAGAGATAGTTGGCATTTATTTATATGGAGAAAAACTCTCTAATTTATTGTCTATTAGCGATACGGGATAATTGTGTATAGACGTGGGTACTCTAATTTATTGTCTATTAGCGATACGGGATAATTGTGTATAGACGTGGGTACAAATGTGGGTATATCTATGTGTGCTCTTTTTTAGTGAAAAATGTTTTGGATTTCGAGGGAAAAATCACCTTACAACGTCGATAAAATGGGTCTCCCCCTCCTTTTCGTCAACGTTTTTTCATGACAGATAGATCCTCTGTGAGGTAGGAGTGATTCTAATTCTGGTGAGAAGTGTTTTCAAGAGTTATTCTGTTAGATATACGGTACTGTGGTAGTTGAACCAGCCAATTTCGTGGCCCATTCCACTTTTACCGCTGATCGTCATTTATATCTGGATATTGACACCGGCGTGTTTGTTAGGTGTCACGGTTAGCGGGGGCCACCGAGCCAGCCAGCCGGCCATTGGCCACCGGATTAATTGTTGGCTGCTGGACGCTGCCGAAGTAGCAGTAGCCACGACCTGCAATTTAATTCGTAATAGGTAAATTTCCCGCGCGTTGCTGCGGGATATTTTGTATAAATTTATATTATTATTATTTGATATATTGTCTAAAATAAGAATGTGTATATAATAATTAATTGTAAAACTATAAGAATGAGGACTACTACATACTTAAAATGTTATTTGATACATTGTCTAAAATAAGAATGTGTACATAATAATTAATTGTAAAACTATAAGAATGAGGACTACTACATACTTAAAATGTTAATAAAGTTGGAGAAAAGGTTGTTACCTGATGATTGTCTCAAGTAGACTAAATGCTCTTGCTATTTCCAAAGGCGAAATCAATTTATATAAACCTGTAAAATTTAAGATGGTTTATGTAAAAAGTTTCGAAGAGGCAATACACTGAACATATTGAGTGTATGAAACTCAATCAAACAAAATACTAAACTATTCTACCGGATGGACACCTGCCAAAAAACAAATCAGACCAATATTTTACAATCTCATATCCTATCAATAAGTTCTTCAAGCTGCCTGCTGCGGAGACAGCTGCATCGCAAAGCTACACAATGTGTATTTTCGTGCCCCACATTAAGATTTGCAACCTAAATAAAGAAGCAATAGTTACTGCCTACGTGCACGATGATACACCATAAGGTGGGTCCCGCTTGATGATAAAGAAACACCAACCATCCGACCGCACTGCCTCGTCCTCATCCCTTCCGTCTTCTCCGCGCGTGTAGCAAGCGAGGTCCTCCTACTCCGCCGAGGTTGCCTGCCTTCTTCTCTGCGCCTGCGCGTGAGCCTCGTGGAGTCCGATCTTGAGTGGCCATCGCATCCGGCGGAGGTGAGTCCTTCCCAATCTGGTCTGCAGTCTCATAATCGCTCAATCTGATTCGCCCTTTTTTCCCCAATCCGAATCGTCTTTTTTCCCAATCTGATTCGCAGGCCATGCGCGCCGCCGTGACGGATCTGGCGGATGCAGGAGGAGGAGGGCGGAGGGAGGGCCGTCGGCTCTCCGTGGGCCTAGCGCTTGCCGCCGCCCAACACCTGCCAGGACAGGAGGTCTTCCTGCTGAGCGGATAGCACGGCCTCGGGGGAGCTAATTGGAGGCGCGGCCGGCCGGGGATGCGAGCTTCGGAGTGGGGCGGAGGAGGCCAGCAGCTATGGAGCTTGCGGAGAGCAGCTGGCAGGGAGGAGAAGAGGACGTGCTGCCGGCCGCCGTGCAGGATCTGGCGGCCGCAGGAGGGAGTAGGGTCGTCGGTGAGCCGATAGGAGGATACTTGTGGTGATTTTAAGGAGAGGCGGCCTGGAGGCGAGGGGACAGAAAAGGTGAGGCGGCGTGGACGCGAGGGGGCAGCGGCGTGGAGGCGTGGAGGCGAGGGGGCAGCGGCGGGCTGCGTGGAGGCGAGGGGGCAGCGGCGGGCTGCGTGGAGGCGAGGGGGCAGCGGCGGGCGGCGTGGAGGCGCGGGTGGAAAAGGCAGAAAGGCAGGTCGGATGACGTGGCATGTCTAAGAGTTCAGAGAAATCCAACATGACCAGACAGTGGGTATCAAAAATATAGCTGTTATAGATGAGCAACTGGGAATGCAAAGCGAGACTGTTCTTGCCTTGTCAATTGTCGTCTCCGAAGCTGAAAACTCGACCACGCCACATGTTTTTTTAACCAGACCACGCTGGTTAATCTATTGTTACCTAACCATCATGCCTGGCGATTTTCGCGATGGCGATGTTTTCAGTGAACCGGATAAATTCTGGAGCATGGCCGCCTCAAAAATTCTCCATCAGGAGCCACAGAGCATGTTCGACTGATAGTATGAATAATGCTCGGCTGGTAGAATAAATAACAGTGTGTGAGAGGAAATAAGTCGAAATAAACCAAGCCTAGATCTACCGAATATGCTCACAGTTGGCCATAGGCCGGGATGAAAACCATAACCGTTTTCGTTATTCTCGAGTTTTATCGTATTATATCGTTTATTATCGTATTATATCGCTTATTATCGTATTATTCTATTTTTCTCTATTCATTAGATAAAACAAATAAATTTATTAAATTTATAATATATTTGTATAGATTGGGAAATTTATGATACCGTTTACCGAAAATTTCCGACCGTTCCCAACCGTTTTCATCCCAATAGAGACAGTGTTGGTTCAGTGTTCCGACTTTCTGAGCATACTCTTGGGCCTACCTGAGGATGTTGGATGAACTGGGCCTAGTCCGAATCAATCGTAGGCCAACAAGTCCAAAGTGAGTGAGGGAGATTCAGCAGCGCTCTCGCTCCGGGCGTAATAGGCCCAACATTCATAACCGGGCCAGATGCAACCCAACCAAAAAAAGCTCACGCCTGCAGAAACACAGAGCCCACAACAAATGTCTACGCGACGTACACAAAGTAAGGCCCAAACAGCCTGACTTCTCGGGTGCTCGTGTAAACAAAGCCTGAGAGAAGTAAACAGCTACAGTACGCTCCAAGGGGACAAAAGGTACTTGGTACCGTGGCGTCAGGGATCGATCATCAAACGGCTAGAAAGAAGCAAGCCGGTTTTCGAATTTCAAACGCGGAGCACCTGTTGGTTGGAGAGCGACCCCACGTCGACGCCGGGCTCCTCCTCGTCGACGGCGACCACCCACCCGCGCCCCCAACAGCACACGCACCAGCAACCGGGCCGAGCAAACGGTCCAGGTCGACCCGCTGGGTCCGGTCACGGGGACGTGCGGCGTGCGCTCCTTCACGACCGGATGCCACCGCGCTGTGTTTTGGTTTTTACAGCGGCTAGTTAACCGGATGATCATCCCGCAGTAGGGCTGGCCGGCTGGATATCGAGCTGGCTTGGCTCGGTTTGGTTCAACTCGAGCTAGCTTGTTAAGATAACGAGCCAGCTTGGCTCGGCTCGTTAATGAAGCGAGCTGGAGAAGCTGCTCGGCTCGGCTCGTTTGCTAGCTCGAGCTAGCTCGATTAGCTCACGAGCCAACTTGTTTATCATCGGTACACATATATTTTTTATACAAAAAATATTTATGACACATTGAAATAAAAAAATAAATGGTTCTACATATATTTCAAGCTAAAAAGAAATAATAATAGTTCACTACATGATGTTACGACAACATATATTATTATAATTATATAGCATATTTATGATCACTACCATTCACCATTAATATAATCATGAATACGTAACAAGATCACCAAAGACCAATCCGTTCAGGTACCAGATCTCCACCATTCAGGTCAGGAATTAAGTTGAATATAACAAGTATTCAAACATTACTCCCTCCGGTTTAGTAAAACAAGTCGTTTAGGACAGCGACACGGTCACCAAAGCACAACTTTGACTTCTCTTTTCTATAAAAATATTTCTTGAAAAGTTACATATTTATACTTTTATGAAAGTACTTTTCAAGACCAATCTATTTATATAATTCTCACATTTCTAAACTCAACGACTTAAATGTTATTCATGATTTATATTCCCAATGTTTGACTCAAAACTTGTCCAAAACGACTTCTTTTACTAAACTGAAGGGAGTATGACATCACATAAATAAAATAATACATGCTAGGCTATAAGTTCTGGCTTGTTATAGCTCGCGAGCAGCTCGCGAGCCGGCTCGAGCTAGCTCATTAACACACCGAGCTAAAACGTTGGCTCAGCTCGTGAAAAAATTAAAACGAGCCGAGCCGAGCCGAGCTACTAATGAGCCGAGTCGAGCGAGCTATCGAGCCACGAGTATTTTGTCCAGCCCTATCCCGCAGACAAGTAAAAGGTGATAATGTGTTTTAGAGTCTTTTAGACCGTGGGCTAAACTTTAGACGACTATCCTGTTCGGCTGATCTAGGTTTGGCTTATTTCGGCTTGTTTTCTCTTACACAATACTATTCGTTCTACTAGCCGAGCACTATTTATTTATCAGTCGAACATGCACTATATAGAACTTCCAGTAGTTGCTGCGGGTCTAAGCAAGAGCCTATTTAG
Organism: Echinochloa crus-galli; assembly: GCA_900205405.1. Taxonomy (NCBI): domain Eukaryota; kingdom Viridiplantae; phylum Streptophyta; class Magnoliopsida; order Poales; family Poaceae; genus Echinochloa; species Echinochloa crus-galli. The sequence goes on from OAMR01000423.1 coordinate 889,232, forward strand.
TCCTGCCAAGTAAGGACACCAACGAGAGCCATGCAATTGGATTGACGGCAAGCCAGCATGCGATGGCAAGGTTTTAACGTTTCTAATGTATGGTTCGCCTGATGTATGAGGGCTAATCTCGCTCGTTTGGCTGGGTATATCGTCGATATAGGAGAGCCAATCTTACTCGCTGGGCATCAATCACCGATGTAAGGTTCACTTGTTTGAGAAGGCAAGACTAGTGGAAGAAAGAAGCGATGATTTTTTTTTACACGATCCTTGTTAGTTGTCACTTAGCTCACCATTGATTGATAAGTAATGCCACAAGGGCTGGTCTTAAATTCCAACTATGGAGAAGAAAAAAGCACGACGTGTATTTTTAATATTGAACAACAAATTAGTATTGGTAGCAAATGACATAAGAGGCAATATAAGAACATCAATAATCAAACTTAAAATTTGTTAACTCCTCGAAGTATGAGATGTCTACTTATTTTGGAACTCGATGTCTACTTATTTTGGAACTTGGCACGGAGGGAGTATATGATTTCACGTTCTCATCGAGCTGTTAGCGGTAAAGTTGAATTAAACGCATACCAGTATTTTTTTAGATGAATACCAGTAATTTTGAAGAACCCAACTAGAGCCCAGGCCCTAAAATAGATCCATTCCGCCGGCACACGCCAGGCTCTCGTTTCTTCTCCACGAGACTACAGAGCCTTTTCAAAATCCAAATCGACTCCCCGCAGACGCCCCCAAACACCAAAGACCACCGCCGCACCACCCAGGCCACCGCTCGAGCCCAACGACCGACGCCTAGACGCGGCTGGGCGGTCGGCCTCACCTCACCTCCACCGCGCCTCCCTTCCTCCTCCTCCTCCTCCTCCGCGTCTCGATCTCGCCTCCTGCGCCGCCTCGCGCGACCCGGCCAGATCTCGCCTTCCCGGCGCCGCGGCTATGGAGAACCTGATCTCCCTCGTCAACAAGCTGCAGCGGGCCTGCACGGCCCTCGGCGACCACGGCGAGGAGAGCGCCCTCCCAACGCTCTGGGACTCGCTGCCGGCCATCGCCGTCGTTGGAGGCCAGGTGCTCGTCTTCCCTCCCCCGCCACGCGTTTTTCGGTTGGTTCTTATCGGATCTGGTGCTGCCGCCACAGCTGCGCGGGGCGGATCTCGCGGGTTGCTGGTGGAACCGTGTGGGTTAGCTGTGGATGCGGCTTGGCTTTGCTTGGATCTGCGATTACTCGTAGTGAAGGAAGCCGATTTGGGTCGCTTGCAAGTTTGAATCTGGAGTAGTTTTGATGCGCCGAGCCGCCCACCTGATTGCTTAGTGTTTGAGTTCCTGACTTCCCGTTTGTTAGGAAGCTAGTTACTAGTGAGATCAAGTAGGGTATACGACTATGCTCATACGCTGTTTCCTTGATGAAAATTATAGTTCGATGCTATTCTGCAAACTGGATTCGTGCCTTTACCGACACTTTAAACTCTGCTCCATTTCGACATGTATAATTCAATTAATGTCACAATTTCACGTTTGAACTTTGCTTGATATGATGGACAGAGTTCTGGTAAATCTTCGGTGTTGGAGAGCGTGGTTGGAAAGGATTTCCTACCGAGGGGTTCAGGTATTGTTACACTAATAAATTATTCCTGTGAAGTTTAGTGCTATTTTCTAGTTTTATAGGTGTTTTGAGTGTTTAATATTTTTGAGCTTACTATACTCGAATGATACTTGGTACATGATGACTGCTGTATTCTTGCAGCCGCTGTGAGGAAGGAGATAGCTGATGAAACTGACAGAGAAACTGGTCGCTCAAAGCAAATATCACCTGTCCCTATCCATTTAAGCATCTATTCTCCATATGGTAAGATACTGGTGCTGGTAAAGTAGCAGTATTGTTGGTAACATTTGGTTCTGTTGCATTATCACATTGGCATTGTTCAATTTCTTGAGATTCTTGTTTTGTTGGGACGAAGTTGTTGATTTCCTTAAGCTTCTGTGAACTCCATCGTAAGATGGCAGCCATACTGTATTTGAATCCTATTATGTGAATTATCTGATATAGTTCTATTTCCATGCCCCTTAAGATTTCCTTTTGCTTAACAGTGTTATGTCATTGCAGTTGTGAATCTGACTCTTATTGATCTTCCTGGGCTTACTAAAGTAGCTGTTGGTAAGTGATTGCAATTACGAGCGATTGTTCTTTGGTTCTTGAAGAGGTTTTATTTTTCCTAATTTTCTACTGGCTTTTACACTTTGTAGAGGGGCAACCGGACAGTATTGTTCAGGACATTGAAAACATGGTTCGATCATACATTGAAAAGGTATTGTTGACTGCAAACTGCCTGCATTTTCCATGTTAACATTTCATAGCTGGCCATGCTTTCTTCACTGGATAAGATGGTCATTTGTGCTCATGCTCAAAGTTAATCAGTGATCACTAAATCAGTCCCTATTTAGTTTTACATGCTTTTGTTTCTGGCCATGTCGTAGCACCTTTGAGATATGTTATATTGCAAAATCTGATATAAATAGCCTTTTCTTGTGCTTTTCAGCCAAACTGTATCATTTTGGCTGTTTCCCCTGCTAATCAAGATCTTGCAACTTCTGATGCAATCAAGATTTCACGAGAAGTTGATCCTAAAGGTATGCCTTTATTGCATCGGATTCAAATAAGTACATGATTATAATGGGGTTAGTGGCATACACTTTCTTATACTATCCTTCATTGAATTCCTTATTAACCTGAAGATTAGTTATAAATTCAGGAGGCATGCATAAAATGGAGTAAATGTTCTATAATAGGAATCAAATTCATATTCAGCCATTGGGTTTCTTTGATGGATGATTTTGAACTTCATAAGCTGCCAAACTCTGTATATATAAGTATAGATTATACATGTTTTTTTAAAACCTAATTTGTTAGTTGTGCTTTACTTTTGGCATATTAGGAAACTACATCATGATTTGTGTGATTTTCAATTTCTTTCCGTCCATTTTTATTGCAAAATTAGTTATATTACTCAGATAATTATTTTGTGATTCTTTTTTGAATTATCTTTGTTGATAAAAGGAGTACCTTAAACCAATTTGTGCATTATTTTGTTTGCTTTTGAATTATGTGCAAGTTTCATGAAAGTTAATTGCTATTACCTGATCAGGTGAAAGAACCTTTGGTGTGCTTACAAAAATTGATCTGATGGACAAGGGTACCGATGCTGTTGATGTAAGTTCGTATTATTTCAAAATCATTTGCTAAATACTATATATCATGTTATGATTAGCATATTTCTTTCCTTGAATGTTGCTTAAGGTTATTGGTAATCATTGGACCAACCAAGCTAGTAACTGCTGTTGTATGTGCTGTACTTTGCTGTACACTATGTAACCTGGCCTAGCAACCCCAAATTCCTAGATTGTGCTCATAGTCTCAAATATAAACAGATCATGTGGTTTGAATATCTGGTGCATCAATTTTCTTATACGTGTGTAAATGCTATTTTAATAATTTCTTGAATTTTATTTCTTATCGAATTCTCTCCTGCAGATATTGGAAGGGAGATCTTACCGGCTCCAACATCCGTGGGTTGGTGTTGTTAATCGATCCCAGCAAGATATCAACAAAAATGTGGACATGATTGCTGCTAGGCGTAGAGAGCGTGATTATTTTGCCACTACACCAGAATACAAGCACCTTGCCTCTAGAATGGGTTCTGAATATTTAGCAAAGATGCTCTCGAAGGTATACCTTTCCTCCTTAATGTAGATGCATGTAATGGTAGTTGACTATTTCACTTCATAAACTTTTGGTTTCCGTGCAGCACTTGGAACAAGTGATTAAATCAAGGATCCCGGGTATCCAATCTCTTATAACAAAGACAATTGCAGAGCTGGAAACTGAACTTAATCGACTTGGAAAGCCCATTGCTAACGACGCTGGGGTAAGACAGCCCATTTTTTTTCTTACTAATAGGCTAAAGTTGTGTACATATTGTTCTTTTGTATTGTGGAGTGCCCTTGTTAGCGTTTATTTGGCAGTGTGATCCGTTAATGTTACTAATTGTGTCACTATTCGATTCTTATGCATGCCAATTGATCAATCTGCTCAATGAATTATTCCACTCCTACATTATACTAGTAATTTTGCTGCTGGTAAAGTAATAATACTTGACCTGTGATGTTTTTCCTTTGTCGCGCTATCTTTGTCACCTTTTCCTTTGTTGGCAATCTGTAAATTATTTTCCCATGCATCTTGGATGCGCTGAAATTCATTTTGACAGTATATTCTGTCATAGTATGAGGTCTCGTCATGTGTCACCTCCGCCTCTCTCAATAAACTCTGCATGTAATGTAATCTTACTACCCACCTTCAGTTCGTTGATCACATTTTATTGGTAAATTTGCAGGGGAAGTTGTACACAATCATGGAAATATGCCGTATGTTTGATAGTATCTACAAAGAGCATCTGGATGGAGTGTATGTTTACCAATGTTCTCCATTTCTCACTTTCTTTCTTCAGAACAATCACTCCTACTCCTTTGCGAATCGTGAATCATATTTTTTAGCTTCCTGTAAAAGCCCTCAAATCCTCGTAAAATTTATCCTCTGATGCTGTTATTACTAGGGGCGGATCTGCAGGGGGTGGTGCAGCCACCCTCTTAGCTCATGTATGTCTCACGTAAAATTAGTTGTTTAGTTTTAAAGTTTATGCATATAAAATATGAAGTTAGCTTAAATATGAGAGGATCAACACCCCCTTTTGGTGGATTCTGTATCCGTGGCCCCTGGTTATGACTCATAGTTGTACATTGCAATGCATGGGCATAGGCTGTTCCTTTGTCGGCTGTGCCAATTTAACTTGCATCGTGTAAGAATGTTGAGGCTACAGAAATATCCAGTCGATCGCTTTTAGTAGAAACGAATCCTCCAGAAATTAAGCCTGTGGTATAAAAGATGAATGCCTTCCCGGGGCTCATACATTTGATATTTGCTTGCCGCTGTATCTTTTTTGTTCACCCTCTTTATTCTCTGTTACATTTTACAACACCACAAATTAACCTTGACTTAGTAATGTTGAGAGTATGTCTCTTGTCTACAAAAAGCTTAAAATGTGTTAAATAAACAAATAATCCTTTGTCTGCTAACTTATGCAATTTCCAATGGGTACAACGTGTTGCAGAGATGCATTAAAAATTTAATATCCAATATCCATAATCCTTTGTCACCAACACCTTCAAGGATGCCATCCTGCATTCTGCTTGTTTCTTTTGCGTTTTTTACTTCTTTTGACCCAATGTGTTCTATTATCCAGGCGCCCTGGTGGAGAGAAAGTTTACCATGTCTTCGACAATCAGTTTCCTGTAGCTATTAAACGGTTGCAGTTTGATAAACAGCTCTCTATGGAAAATGTGAGGAAGCTTATAACAGAAGCTGATGGATACCAACCTCACTTGATAGCTCCAGAACAAGGATATCGACGCCTTATAGAATCTTGTCTTATTAGTATCAGAGGTCCTGCAGAGGCAGCTGTTGACGCGGTATGCCAATTATACCAATGAATATGCCCCCATGAAATAGCTTCAAGGCCTTGAATTATTTACCCGTGGCACTTGGGACTGTCTTTGTTTTTGCTGCACTGCTTTATCAACCCATTCTAAGTTTAGCCCGTCATTTCATATAGTTTATTTTATTTAGCACACTCTATTTATTCTGTATGATTTTATTGGAATGTGGGGTGTTGCTGGAGAGGGTTTTTATAGTTATTCGTTTATATTTATTTAAACCGAGGTGCCACTACATTCGGGAATAAAGAGCGACAAATTCACTTTGATCATATTGGGTTATTAGGCTGAATTACCCACACATGACATATCAGACAATTTGCTCATTTAGGCATTGACTAATGAGGTTCTATTTTGCTCAGTGCTAAACACTGACTACTTATATATGCCATGTTACATCAAATGAACATTTTGTGGGAACTATTCTTTGCACCATACTTTTCCTGGGAAATATGTACTATGATCTGATGTAACCACTCTTAAGTCTTAACAAGTTTTGTTCATGGGTGAAGAATATGCATTCACATGCTATCACATTGGCAGGTCCATGCAATCCTCAAGGACCTTGTCCGCAAGGCTATCAATGAAACACATGTAAGTTTGCATCCCCCCATCCCACTGTCATAATGTCATGTACAATTGGCCCCTTATATGAAATGGATTTAGTTTAGTGTTGACACGTAAGCATGTCTAGAAAGTCTTCATCGCAAAATATCTAATTAACTCACCTAAACTGTTCAATCACCTTTCTGCAGGAGTTGAAGCAGTTCCCCACCCTTCGTGTGGAAGTAGGCAATGCAGCTTTTGAGTCATTGGATAGAATGAGGGATGAAAGCAAGAAAAACACCTTAAAGCTAGTTGACATGGAATGCAGCTACTTGACTGTAGATTTCTTCAGGAAGCTTCCTCAGGATGTTGAGAAGGGTGGAAATCCAAGCCACTCTATTTTTGATAGATATAATGACTCTTACCTTAGAAGAATTGGTAAGGCCTATTTTCATTTTTTTCTTATAGATTATTGTATTGTTATTTACTGCTCAACATCTCACTGTACTGAACAATCAACAGGACAAACTGTTCTATCGTATGTTAATATGGTATGTTCAACCTTGAGGAACTCCATCCCAAAGTCAATTGTTTATTGCCAAGTCCGTGAGGCGAAGCGCTCGCTTCTGGATCACTTTTTTACTGAACTGGGAGCAAGAGAGGTGAGATTCTGTCATCATTTCAAAACTCTTTGGTTGTGCCTCAAGCACAGCTTCCGTAATTTCATTATCTTGCAGTGTTGACCTGACTGTTCTGTTTGCTTAGTATACTTTAACTTCATTGCTGGCTGTTGGCCAATATTTTTTTATACCACATCCAATATGCAAAATTTTCAATGCTGCAAGCAGTGGAAGTAATCCCCAACCCCTTGAGGTCTAATAAAATTGCCATATCTTATAATTTTACCATTTGGTGTGCAGATGAAGCAACTTTCCAAACTTCTCGACGAAGATCCAGCGGTCATGGAGCGCAGAACTAACCTTGCCAAGAGGCTGGAGTTGTATCGGAGCGCCCAATCAGAAATCGACGCAGTTGCATGGTCCAAATAGTCTTGATGGCCAACTTATCCTGTTCTCTACTCCTTGTTTGGCGATTCTCTCCCCTATTCTGGGGCATATATAGCTGATTTTTCCTGTTGTAGGTCAGGTCATTTTATAGATCACTGCAGCTGTACGGTGTCATTTGGTTGTGCTTTTGTTCCTTGTGCTTGAGGATCTAGGGGACACCAGGCTGCTGTACTCTTGTATCACGAACAAGTTCATATATTGTGCTTTTTTCACTGTGCATTCTTTTATTCTATTACTGTGAAGCTCTCATACAAGTATGTTTGACGACAGCCTTGTTGATGTAAAATTCGTGCTAAAAGTTTCATCAGAAAATACTACCGGCAGGGTACTTAGCTGTAATTTGTCGAGTATTTGAACGAAACTACCTGGCTGTAATTTGTTGAATATTTGAACAACTTTAACGGTGCCTCATTTCACATATTTCTGTCGGTGCCATAAACTTGAAACCTGTGGGTGCGACAATGTCAGCTCGACCATTTCAAATTGTAGGTGGTTTTTATTATGCATATATAAGTTACGTCTAAATACATAGCAAAAACTATGCATATTTGAAAATCAAAATGACATATATTTAGGGGATGGAGGCATGAGCCATGCATACTATTGGCCTGACATTTTCACATAATTCCTATGTATATAGCTTAAAGTGCAAAGATAAATTTACATGTCCGAGAAACCAGTGAGAACCGACGAATCCAGCAAACCATCAAACTTCATAAAACAGAGATTGTGCTTGTGCTTGTGCAAGACTTAACTATATCATCATCCAATCATTCACTACTAAATGCAAATTCATCGTTAAAAAGAGTCATCCAGATTACATCAGATCTGAAGGAGCGAGTCTAGCTGGTTGCACATTATCGTGAGCTGCTTCTGCAGTTAACGTTACATCAGATCTGAAGGAGCGAGTCTGGCTGGTTGCACATTATCGTGAGCTGCTTCTGCAGTTAAGATTACATCAGATCTGAAGGAGCGAGTCTACCTGGTTGCACATTATCGTGAGCTGCTTCTGCAGTTAGTTCTGGTATTCGCTGATTGCCTATAGCTGTACACTGTACTGTTTGGACCAAATCTAAACAGAATACACAAGAACACACGGGGTGGTATGTACTGGAGCTTTTCTTGATGTAATGCTTCATTTTGATGCCTGGTAATACTTGTTCACTAGCCTTTCTGAGTACTCCCCGAATGTAAGTGTTCCATTTGGTGGAATCAACTGGCGGTAGTCAAAACACAAACTTTATCATTTGGGAGAAGGGAATTACGTGTTCTAGATGCAAAATTCGGCATGGAGTTCATACAAACCTCTTGGTGATAGGGTATTTCGCTTGGAAACTTCAGATTCTCATTCCTGCCAAACGTTACAGGAATAAATAATGAAGTACCAGCAACTCAGCCAGGCAACACTGGTTCTAAAAGTGACAATATATATATATATATATATATATGCTGCTAAGACTACAATAAGAAGAAATTTTGCACATACCAATCTGGTTGCATGAACAGTGCAAAAGTAGAGCGGTCAACATTGGAAGCATTTTCACTGCTGGGTGCCTGAAACCATAGCAACAAATAAACAAATTTTAACTTTTGGAACATTAATTACCTTTCAATACACGCCACGAGTCCGGATGTATAGCCCAGCTGCACTATCAGGACAGGGTATCTCCACAGAATTTTTTGTAAACAATCCACAAGTGAGGCCTGCATTTACAGTCAGATTATTGAGTATAACTGTAATAAATGTCACTCCTTTGATGACAACTCACTTTCAATTTTTGCACATCATCCCACAAAACTAACTAAATATTTCAACTGTAAGGTTAAAAATGAGTTACCTGTTAGAGATCCATGGTCAGTGTGCCATCCACACCACGATGAAACAGACCCAACTTCTTCTGCCTGCTTGCTGCCATAAGAGACAAATATATCAATTCTCAAAACTAAAAATGAAAATCTTGCATTTGAAATATATCTTTAACATACGATTCATCATAACAAAAAAATCTTGACACTGCAACAGGGGAAAGAAAAAAAAGGCTCAATATTTCATCCATAGACATCACATCTAAAATGCCTTTGCATATGCACGATGGTAGAATTTGTTGATTTTTAATGCTGTCTTCCATGATAGGTGCTGTCTTGGTTGAATGGCTGTAATGCTTTACTACCTTCAGAAATTTAATTCTTTACTACCTTAAAAAATTTAATTCTTCACGCGTAGTTATCTTTTCACGGCTGCATATATGATTGCAAAGTGTACCTAAACTGTCGTGGAAAATAGTACAACAGACGACCCTTGTGACACCTTGAATGGGCAATTGTCTGCTCAAGACTGTCACCATCATATGATCCCAGTCCTTGCTGTGTTACTGAAAGGAAGATGCAGGTTGATCCATTGACTTTGATAAACAGGTATCACGATGGAAAACGAGAGAATATTATGAATGAAGCATCATGCATAGAGATCATGCTTTGCCTGAAGAGATTTATGAACACAATATGTGCGATTCATAGTTCATGCTCTCTTCAATCACAAATAAACACCATTTTTTTTTTGCCAACAAACTTCTATTGTAATGTTCTCAACAAAAAACTTCCATTGTAATATATTTGCAAAATCTAATACAAAGATACCATGATAGTATTCAACACAAATCTGTGCATGTCCTTTCCATTTGCCAATCTAAATATCCTGACGATGCTGTGGATCAAAGGATGGCAGGAAGTATTATCTTGTACCATTACTGTGATTTTGTGAAGATACAGTACAGTACTCTGAGTTTAAAAGCTAAAATTGAACCAATAAGTCAAACTAATGTATTGTCTGCATTGGACCTTATGGTTCCGTAAAACATACCATAGCGGTCGCAGTGATGAGCCAACATCAAACCAACTTCCATCATCAGCTTCCCAAGAGCTTTAAATGCTACAGAAAACAAGAAAAAAGAGAAATGATGTAAACCCAGGCTAGATTCTAAGTATGAAAGTTTGAAGGAAAAATGTTCAAATTAAGAAACTGGTAAAAGTGACATGGAGTACATGGTCAAAGTCATACCTAATTCAAGCTCAGGAAGACTGTCAGTTGGCCATATATTTGGTCGGCAATATGATGGATACCTGCAGTTAATCATCGGAGGTTTAAAATGTTAGATCACAGTACTGGATTCTGACAGTAAATCAAGATGATCATTTCATGTTAGAAACATATTACCTACTTACAAGCACATCATCAGTGGTAGGGACATCCAAAACGGGGTTCGCATAAAAGGAACCTTTGAATGTGTCTGCATGAAGTAATCAAAATTCATCTTAGAAGAAAAGACATGTCAGGTTCAACAGATAGACTCAAGGGGGTGTACACAGGAACGAAATTTGTAAGTTCGAAAACTTTGTTTTTTTTCATTGAAAAATCTTTCAAAATGCATAGTACCCTGCACAAAACAAGATTACAAGATACTTGATCTGACAGAAGTCACAGAATGAACAAGTCTTTACCAAGTTTCCCAGACTCAAGTTTCTCCTTCCCATGACTCCACCCAAAGTTATACCTGCGGATGACAAATGCATATGAATCATGAAGCACATAAGCTCGTGTTTGTTATGCACAAGCATTTGTATTTACTAGGAGCTTTGAGGCAGGGCAATCATAATGAAATTCTTCACTAAGAGCACCACCTGCTATCTGGGTCTTCCAGTTGTTTCTTCACATCTTCCGGAAGGTTTGCGATTCTGGCAAACAAGGGAGCAACAAGTCTTTCAGTACACAAATAACTAGAAATCCTGTCGCCATGTGGAATGCATTCCCCTAGAACTGAAACGGGATGCAAGATATGAGATCAATAACAACATGCCTTGGTGCCAAGCGCAGCAGACTTTTCCTTAGCTCGGGAAAATCGGGCACCTGCACGCACAGAGCAAGGAAGGCCCCGGTAATTGCAGTTCAGGAATAATGAACTCCATCAATTACTTGGGATCCTCCTCCGTAAGAAAAGCATTGAGTTGCAGCTGGTCCTACTCACATCGGCAATGGAGATGATGCCGAGTCCGTGCGGCCCGAGACCTTCCTCGATCTTGTCGCTCAGGTCCTTGTCCCTCTCCTGCGCCCACCGCCGCCGCGGCCGACCAAACCAAGTCGCGCAACAGCAACAACCACGGCGACAGAATCAGGAGATCGTACTCACACACCGAGAGCCCGAGACGACAACACCGTCACACTTGCCAAGCCGCGCGCGGAAGTAAGGCTTACCTTGAGGTCGGCGAAGGGGATGGTGACCGTGCGGACGGTCGGCGGCCGCTCCATCGCGCGGCACCGGACCCGGCGTGCGGCGGGGCCGAGGGCGGGGGAGAGGGCGACGGAGGCCTGGCCCCGGGATCTCCTGCCCCGCGCCGCCGGAAGCCAAGTGGGCTGTGCCCGCACGGCGCTGCCCACCTCCATGACGTTTTGAGGCTTGACGTCGCCGCCCTCCCGGTGGTTGCGTCGGATACGTTTGGTTTGGGGGCGGGGCGGCTTTGTTTTTGGCGGCACCGGCGCGGCGGAGACGGTTGGATGGGGAGGAGAGGCTGTGCCGTCACGTGCACGGGCACGATGCCCCGGTGGCGCGGCGCGTCTCTCGCTTGTGCTGCCTTGCCTTGGGGCGCCGCTCCGCTGCGGATGGGTCCAATCAAGTGGGGGGCGCTGGCGGCGTTTGCGCGACGAGCACGCCGATGGCCGATGGACTGACGATGATCATGGATGCACGCGAAGATGACATACGAGCCGTACTGATTTAGCCATGGCAGTCCCAACCCTCCAATATGATGTCCATAGCATTAAATAGAGTGACACATAGGACTATTAGCTTATGTGGCGCTGTATTAAATAGGAGAGAGAGGGAAAAGAAAAGACACCGGGTCTTGCATGAGACCCAGTTTCTACACGGAAATCAATGCACATGACACTACCAAGTTTGGGTTGGGAGATGATAGTGTCTTTATTATAGATAAAAAAGAAATACGATTGGTGGAGAAGAGAGATGCTGAATTTATTGAAGACCCACACTAAGAAAACAATGTCTAAAGTAGTATTTTGCTAACATGGCATCATGGACACTACCTATAGATATCATGGATTGGGACTGCCCTCGTACTTATATACCAAGTCCTACTTGTTCGTAGAAAAAAATGCAAGTTACCGGCGGTGTAACCCTCCATATCAAAATACTCCCTCCGGTTCGATAAAAGAAGTCGTTTAGGACAACGACACGGTCAACAAATCACAACTTTGACTTCTCTTTTTTATAAAAATATTTCTTGAAAAATTACATATTTATATTTTTATGAAAGTACTTTTTCAAGACCAATCTATTTATATAATTTTCACATTTCCAAACTCAACGACTTAAATGTTATTCATGATTTATATTCCCAATGTTTGACTCAAACCTTGTCCAAAACGACTTCCTTTACCAAACCGGAGGGAGTATCATGTTTCTTTAAAAATTCCTCTATTTATAATAAATCATTGAGAAGCCACAGAGTGAAATTTGGTGAGCCCAGATTTCTCGTGTGTTAACGTGTAAGACCATCTCTAAGAGACTTTGTATCGTGTTACTTAAATATGAAGATTATAGCCCCTTTGTAAAAATAGAAAGTCATCTAATTTAGGCCCTGTTTGGATCCACCAGCTAAACTTTAGCAACTAAAGTTTAGCTGCTAGGGATCCAAACGGGGGCAACTAAAATTCAGCTAAACTTTAGTTGCATGCCAAAAGGTACACGATTCCTTTAGCTGATTGAGCCTGGCTAAACGCAGCTAAACGAGTTTAAAGACCAAAATACCCCAACATATTTATGGAATTTTCCCACCGTCACATGATTATGTCCATAATTAATGAAGGTTAGGATAGTCCAATTAATTTAATTAGCTGATGGATCCAAACACTCCCAGCTAAAGTTTAGGTAGG
>OAMR01000423.1:915815-943929 GCA_900205405.1 Echinochloa crus-galli
AAGCTGGCTATGGCCCCCTCTCCGTTATTGCAGTAAAGATTACTTCAGCGTTACAATATTTTGTATCATCAGGCTACGATTTGAAAAAGGCTCTAGCTGAAGGAGAGATCCATAGAAGAAGAGCAGCAGCACAGTGACGGAGGAGTAATGTAAGGCGTGTCACAGTGGGAGCAGAAGTTGCAGTGAAACGAGGTACCTGGAGCTAATTGAGGTTTTCAGTGATAGTTTGTCAAACTGATCATAACTAAACTAATAAGGCCCCATTTCGTTTAATGGCGTACATATTGCAATTTGTGTATAACATACTAGTAGTATGAAAAGGTGAAAGGGGCTCAATATCCTTCACCGTTCAAAGGGCCAATCCCACGACCATCTTCTTTAAAATTTCCTCTCATCATTCGCCCAAAAATTCAGTCTACGATGAAGATCAGCCACGCATATTGCCTCGCAAGAAGTAGGACAGTACAAGTCAAGCAAGGAGTGTAAACTCAATCAAGATTCAAGAATGGATGGTGCTATACTGCTACTCTTATTACAGTATTGTTAGTTTCGAATAAAAACTGTGCTCCTGCCGAAGTATCTGTTGGTGTATGACTGTGATTGTAAAATAGAAGATGTACGAGGACTATTGTGTAAAGTGAAGTAATAAAGAGAAGTGAGGGCTGTGGAAAAAAGTAACTCAGTTAGAAATTTTCTCCAAATCTCAATATGGTATACAGAGCTAGGGTTGACGGCGACGACGACGGCAGCAGCCGAGCGCGTCGGCGGTGAGTGCGTGGCGGCGCGCGGGGGCCTGCGGCGGCGTGCGCGTGGAGGCCGCGCGTACGCGCAGGCGCGCGGGGCCGTGGGCGCGGCTGCGCAGGAGGAGCAGGCACGTGGGAGGAGCAGGTGCGTGCACGCAGGTAGAGCAGGCGCAAGCAGGACATGTTTGGTTCGAGTCCTGAGCCAGGCAGCAGCTCTCAGGCAGCAATCGTGACCTCAGGCCACCGAAATCGACGGCCTGAGCACTGCCTGGCCCAGGCAGCTTCTGCCAGGCTAGAACCAAACAAGCCCGCAGTGCGTGCGCACGCGCAAGCAGGAGGTGCTGGTGATTTGCGTATAGTGCAGGTGTGTGCGTGAGTGCTGTGCTGAGGAAAAAGGTGTGCGTGCTGAGTGCTTGCGTGCTGTTAAAAAAAATGAGTTGAGTGCTTGTGTGCTGAAGAAAAAAAAAGGGAGGAAAAAAAGGGAGCTGTGCTAATCTTCTGTGAGGATGAATCCAGAAGAGGAAGCTACAGTGGAGGAGTTACAAATTGTGAGATGATGGGTATGATCCAGGAGCTCATGAGCTTGGGTCTGATTGGTGCCAAAAAGGCTAAAATGAAGGTGAGAGTGAAATTATTGGAGGCGGAGCTGGCAGCTGTTGTGGTTAAGAAAGGGGAATTGGAGGCTGAGGTGGTGGCGAAGAAGAGGGAGTCTAATGTGGTGAAGGAAGAAAATAATGAGAACTTTGAGCTGTCAGAAGAGAAGGATGAAGAGGTTGTTGCATTGAAAGTAGCAGCAAGTGGTGGTGAGAGTAACTCACTTGTTGAAAAGAGTGAGATGATGAGTTCACCATAGATGATGGATGTGGACAAATGGGTTGCTGAGTTGAAGATCTCGGATGCTATGAAAAGAGTCGAGTTGGTAAAGCAATCGGAGGCGAAGATCGATGTATTGAAGACACTACTCTCAGCCATCGTGACTACCAACAGGGAACTGATGCTCAAGGTGGATGAGATGTCTACTGAGCTAGATGCCGCGAGGAGAGTGGAAGCAAGACTTGCAGCTTTGGTTGCAAAGATGGGAGCATCCATTAGTCACTTCGGTAATGTTGCCAACTACGCCCACACGGGCGAAGGTACTCAGGCACAGGCACTTGCATCCTCATATAGGCATCACATTGATTGGGTCATAGATTCAGGAGCATCAAAGCATGTCACGGGCATGTCTAGTCCCTTTAAAACATACACGCGATACACCCTGAGTCTGTTCAAACGGCTGATGGCACATCCCAACAAATTCATGGTGTCGGGTCTGTAGAGTGCACACCATCCATTAGCCTATCATCAGTCTTGCATGTTCCGTCTTTTCCAGTCAATCTTCTATCCGTTAGTTCCATAATTGACCAATTCAAGTGCATAGTTATTTTTTATGAGAACGCTTGTGTCTTTCAGGAGAAGGGAATTGGGAGGAAGATTGGGGCTGGAATCAGACGTAATGGGTTGTGGTACATTAATCATGAGGAGTTAGCAATGGCTGCTAATGCAAAAGATGTTAAGAGGGAGATTATGCTACATCATTGTCGGTTGGGACATTCATCCTTTGACAGCCTTAGTAAGTTATACCCTGACATCTTTAAAGGAGTGGATAAGAGTAGATTTGTGTGTGATGCATGTGAGCTTGGAAAGCATACGAGATCAACTTATGCTAGTATTGGTCACCGTAGTAGTGAACCTTTCATATTGATACATTCTAATGTTTGGGGTCCTTGCTCAGTTACTTCTGTGAGTGGTTGCAAGTGGTTTGTCACCTTTATTGATTGCTACACTCGTAATTCCTGGATTTATGTGCTCAAACACAAGAATGAGGTTCTTCGTGCATTCCAAGACTTTCACAAATTGATTGCAAATCAGAATGAGGTTCTTCGTGCATTCCAAGACTTTCACAAATTGGTTGCAAATCAGTTCAATGCGAAGATTCGGATTATTCGCACTGATAATGGGACCGAATATGTGAATAATGAATTTGCCTCATATACTTCAGATCAAGGGATCATTCATCAAACCACTTGTCCTGATACTCCACCACAGAATGGTGTAGCTGAGAGGAAAAATCGTCACATGTTAGAAGTTGCAAGGTCTTTGATGTTTCAGATGAATGTGCCTAAGTATTTATGGAGTGAGGCGGTGATGACAGCTACATACCTTATCAATGTATGCCATCAAGGATACTTGGAATGAAGTCACCCACTGAACTTCTATTGGGACAATGGGAGTTTAAAGTCCCACCTCGGGTATTTGGTTGTGTATGCTTTGTGAGAGATCATAGGCCTTCGGTGGGAAAATTGGATCCTCAAGCAGTCAAGTGTATATTTGTTGGCTATTCTTCTACTCAGAAGGGGTACAAGTGTTGGGACCCTATTGGGAGGAGATTGTTTGTGAGCATGGATGTGACATTTCGAGAGTTTGAGCCATACTACACGAAGAAGGATGATCTTGACCAATTCGTGGAGGAATTCTCTACAGTCAATAATAGTGACAATAGAGAGGGGGAGAAGGAGTGTGAGAAGTATGGTGGAGGCACTCAGGAGGAGTGTGAGCAATATGGTGGAGGCACTCAGAGGGAGGTAATTGTTGGAACAATTCCGGTTCCTGTTCCAACTCATATTGATGAGACTACCGATACATTGGATAGTGGTGCCAATGAGAATTAGAGGAATGATGTCTGTGGGGACGATGAAGTGGTGGTGGTAGGGACGATCCCTTGTCCCACTGATTGTATGGGAGAGAATCAAAGTGGGAGGGTTAGGATGGATGAGACAAGGATTACCGAGAGGGAACCTGTTGTGTATCAAAGAAGGCGCTTTAAGAGTCAGGGGGAGCAGGTTGAGCAACCACAACCACAACAGATGGAATCTCTAGTCCCAATTCTTCCTTCGGATCCCTCTCCATCAAGCTCAGCGATTCCCAGTGGTAATGTCTCTCCCACTCTCGATAATGTAGAAGTACCTCTTGCACAACGTAGACCTAGAGTCAATGCTGGTCAACCTCCTTCCCGTTATGGCTATGAACATGACATTGCTAAGTATGTCTCATACTCTAATGTCTCTCCTGCATATAGAACATTTATTGCATCACTACAAGCAGTGCCTATTCCGAAGGATTGGAGGTGTGCTAAGTAGGATCCAAAGTGGAAGGATGCGATGAAATAAGAGTTGTTTGCTCTCCAAAAGAACAAAACATGGGAACTTGTTCACCTTCCAGAAGGAAAGAAGGCGGTGGGTTGTAAATGGGTCTTCACTGTGAAGCAAACCCCTGAAGGAAAGGTGGATAGGTACAAAGCAAGATTGGTTACAAAAGGATATAGTCAGACATATGGAATTGACTATAATGAAACCTTTGCACCTGTGGCAAAGATGGGTACGGTGAGGACCTTAATCTCATGTGCAGCTAACTTTGGTTGGCCACTCCATCAGTTAGATGTGAAGAATGCTTTTCTTCATGGTGATCTGCAAGAGGATGTTTATATGGATATTCCACCTGGGCTTGCGAATGGACACTCTTGGGAAGGTGTGCAGACTCAAGAAGTCACTCTATGGCCTGAAGCAGTCACCACGTGCATGGTTTGACAGATTCAGGCGAGCGGTGTGTGATATGGGGTACTCCCAATGCAATGGAGATCACACTGTTTTCTACAAACATCGGGGCAGGTGTATCACTATCTTGGCTGTTTATGTTGATGACATAGTGATCACTGAGATGATATGGAAGAGATCAAATGTTTAAAGCAAAGGCTAGGAAAAGCCTTTGAGGTGAAGGATCTTGGACCACTTCGATATTTCCTTGGGATTGAAATTGCTAGACCATCAAAAGGAATTGTTCTCTCCCAAAGAAAGTATGTCCTTGATCTATTGACGGAGACAGGAATGCTTGGGTGTCGTCCATGCGGTTCACCAATTGACAGGAATCACCAAATTTGTGCTGAGTCGGGTGACCCTGTAGATTGAGAGAGATATCAAAGACTGGTTGGTCGGTTGATATATTTGTGCCATACAAGACCTGACATATCTTATGCAGTGAGTGTTGTGAGTAGGTACATGCATGATTCTAGGACTGGACATATGGAGGGGGTTTATCAAATCTTGAGATATTTGAAGGGAACTCCTGGTAAGGGATTGTGGTTTAAGGCAAATCAACATCTGAATTTGGAGGGCTATTGTGATGTTGATTGGGGAAGTTGTAGGGATGATCGCAGATCCACTTCTGGGTATTGTGTGTTTGTAGGAGGCAATCTTGTTTCATGGAGAAGCAAGAAGCAGGCTGTGGTATCTCGGTCTACTGCGGAGGCCGAGTATAGAGCAATGACATTAGCTCTATGTGAAGTGATGTGGTTGAAGGGACTTTTGAAGGAGCTTAGGGTATTGAAGAATGAGACCATGCTGCTTCGTTGTGATAATGTAGCAGCGATTAATATTGCAAATAATCCGGTTCAGTTTGACCGTACGAAGCATGTGGAGATTGATAGATTCTTCATTAAGGAGAAGATGAACAGTGGGGCTTTGAAGCTAGAGTATGTTAAGTCTCGTGATCAACTAGCTCCTTACAAAGGGTTTAGGTCCTAGGGACAATGAGTTGGCTTGTAACAAGATGGGCATGTTGAATATCTTTAGCCTATCTTGAGGGGGAGTGTTGGTGTATGACTGTGATTGTAAAATAGAAGATGTATGAGAACTATTGTGTAAAGTGAAGTAATAAAGAGAAGTGAGGGCTGTGGGAGAAAGTAACCCAGCCAGAAATTTTTCCCAAATCTCAACAGTATCTGTCGTCAAAACGATAATTTGACGCCAGAGCTGGCATTTCTATCTACTGACCTCAGGATGACAGCGACATCGTGGTGCATGACTTTGATCCAATCATACAAAACACAGAAACAGTTAGGCAACACCCGATCATGTCATGAAGAGATGATACTGTAATTTAGGAACAATCAAAGCATAGGTAGCAGATAATACAGGACCGGGTTACACTTACCGAGTCGATAGACTAATTTTCATTGAACTGATCCACACAAATACATCTCTTATCAATGATTCAAAATTTCAAATACACCACAGTTTTGTGTACTAGTATCATATCAGTTCTATACATGCACCCAAGAAGAGATACATTCTAATAAAATAATAGCTGTTAGCAAATTTTGCATCTATATGGTATACATCGATCCTACACCAACAAATCCGGCATTTGTTCGTAAGAAGCAGGAAAGAACAACATATATCCACCCAAAAGAATTTCCTACTACTGTCAAAACTAATACGTACCTAATACCGTGGGTCTCATTTCTCTACGCTAAACGAGCCCTTTCTTTATTGTTTTTACAGCTAAAAAACCGCAATTCGTTTTCTCAGCACAGAAATGGAAACACATATCTACAAAACAATTACAGAGGCGTTCTTTGCTTACGCCGCAACCGGTTGAACCAGACCTTCACTTGGACTTGGGGCAGCAATGTCCTCAGCAGCATTCGTTCTCTCTCTCGACAGGAACTTGTCAACAGCTGCCGCAGCTTCCCTCCCCTCTGCGATTGCCCAAACAACTAGCGATTGCCCACGCCTGCAGTCTCCAGCAGCAAACACGCCTTCAACATTAGTTGCAAAGTTTCCAAACTCAGCCTTGAAGTTTGATCGTTTGTCTTGCTCTAAACCTAGCTTCTTGGCAATATCCTGCAGAAGGATAGGCGCTATTTTGT
The DNA here is from genome assembly GCA_900205405.1 of Echinochloa crus-galli. Taxonomy (NCBI): domain Eukaryota; kingdom Viridiplantae; phylum Streptophyta; class Magnoliopsida; order Poales; family Poaceae; genus Echinochloa; species Echinochloa crus-galli. The sequence goes on from OAMR01000423.1 coordinate 922,302, forward strand.
TAGTTGATTCAAAATAAAATATCTTCTAGAATCGCACTAATTTTTTAGGGGAGATAAGTTGGGAAACCAACCGCTTCAGGACCCAAGAATCCCATAGCTAAGAGGACAAGATCTGCCTCGATTATTTCTTGTGAGCCTTCAATTTCCTTGAATTGAAATCTTCCATCCACTTTGCCCCATTTAACACGTACTACCTCAAGGGCCTTCACTTTTCCATTTTCATCTCCAATAAAACGCTTGGTGAGGATTTCGTAGTTTCTTGGATCTTTTCCAAACTTGCTAGCTGCTTCTTGATGCCCATAGTCAATTCGAAAGATCCTCGGGTACTAAATGCAATCATAGAAGCACCTCGATGAGAATGAATAACAGCGCAATGATGCTAATGGAATTGAAGGTATGTCATAAGTAACACCGTGTTGCTACAATCCATACATCTGCATGAGCAACAAAATGAAGATGTTATCACTTTTCACAATCTTAGTACTAACCTGTGGCCACGGATTGTCAGGAGCCCTCTCTCTTGGTGGTTCTGGTAGAAGTTCAAGATTCACAAGGTTGCTGCAACCATGCCTAATGGATGTCCCAATACAATCTGTGCCTGTGTCTCCACCACCAATTACAACCACCTTTCTCCCTCTAGCTGATATGTAGTTACCATTCTCTAAGTTGCTGTCAAGCAAACTTTTGGTATTGGCATGAAGAAATTCCATAGCAAAATGGATGCCTGACAGTTCACGACCAGGAATAGGGAGATCTCTGTTCAAGGATAATGCTCTAGATATTAGCAAATTCTCAAATACATATAAATTTTAAAAATATATAATACTAAATATATGGCCATAATAACCATATAGTATAGACTTTTTATTGGTGCTAAGGATGACTGACAGTCAAATAAATTTTGAACTCCAGCATTTTGAAGTGTTCATTGAATCACCTTGGCCTTGTAGCCCCACAAGCCAAAATAACTGCATCACTCTTAGATTGGAGCCGCTCAATAGAGTACCGAGGATCAGTTCCAACATGGGCATTAACAACGAATTTAATCCCCTCCTCAGCCATTAAATTAACACGGCGCTGAACGATGGCAGCTTTGTCAGCCTTCATGTTTGGAACCCCATATATCATCAGGCCTCCAACACGGTCAGCCCGTTCAAACACAGTTACAGAATGGCCTATCTTGTTCAATTGATCTGCAGAGGCTAAACCAGCTGGGCCGCTTCCAACAATAGCGACTTTCTTTCTGCAGATTAAATAGTATATATGTAACTACTAAAACATTCTTTAACTCGTGCAGTACCTAAATAGGGCAAAAGATGGCACCAAAAACATACCCTGTTCTCTGAAGTGGAGGGCGGGGTACCATCCAGCCCTCTTTGAAGCCTTTGTCTATGATGGCACACTCTATGCTTTTTATAGATACCGGGTTCTCTATAATGCCAAGCACGCACGAGCCCTCACAAGGAGCCGGGCAAACTCGTCCGGTGAACTCAGGAAAGTTGTTGGTCTCAAGTAGGCGGTACAAGGCTTCACGCCATCTATTCTGATAAACTAATTCATTGAATTCAGGGATCTTATTTCCAAGAGGACAGCCGGCACCAAAATTTTCCTGCATTTTTAAGGAATAAAATTATAAAATCACATAACAGATTCTTAACATTTTTACAAGGTGAGGGTTTCACTAGGCACAGTAATTAGCAATTTAAGAATCATTGCCATTTGAGGTATAGTGATGTTATTTTCATAATATTTTCGTTTTTGCAAAAAGATGCTGAAAACAGGTCTTGACAAAACCCTGTTTGTGGTCCCTGCTATTCTGACAACAATGATGTCAACTAACTCATGATGGTAGATTCCCAGTCATATTTTTCGTAGCAGCAAATTTAACAAACTTAAACAGAGCAGAATTTTGAGTGTCACCTGATGGCAGAAAGGAGTGCTGCAACTCATGCACCGAGCAGATTGTGTGTTTAGGAGTGGCCCAGGAACCAATTCATTTGTAACTTCATTCCAATCCTTAACACGCTCATTTGCATCTCTATAAGAGATCCCCTCTCGCTCATATGCTACAAAACCTCGAGGCTTTTCAGCATTGGAAACTTGTGTTGGTCGGCTAGATGACCTTTTATCCTTCACTTTCTGCTTACAAAAAGGATCAGAAGTCACACTCAGAAACCATTCACGATGAAGAAAAATTAATATTTTTGAGAAGGATAGCATCAACTTCCAATAGATAATTTACATATTACTAAAATTTTATTTAAACCATATCTACCTTCGTAATTTCTGAGATGCTATTTAGAGCTTTAATCATTTCATCGGCCTCCTTACCCAACCCTGTTTTTCTCGCTTTTTCTTCTGCTGCTTTGGCAACCTCTTCCACCTTCATGCTCTCCAAAACCCGCTTGTAATCTCTTGGAAATACTTTTACAAATTTTGGAAGAAGATCCTCAAAATTCGAGAGTATATGTTTGGCCAGAACACTTTCTGTGTTGTGTCGATGCTGTTCTATCATCATCCTCAGTGTTATAATGTCATCCTCTTCGACTACACTGTACAGATCAACTAACTCATGATTGCAACGAGTACTGAACATCCCATCCACATCATAAACATACGCAATACCCCCACTCATGCCGGCGGCAAAGTTTCTACCAGTTTTTCCCAGAATAACGACAGTGCCTCCTGTCATGTACTCACATCCATGATCACCGATTCCTTCAACTACTGCTTGAGCACCTGAATTGCGGACACAAAACCTTTCTGCTGCCATACCGTTAAAATATGCTTCTCCCTTGGTAGAACCATACAGAGCCACATTACCAATCACAATATTATCCTGTGAAATAAATCGACTGTTTCTGGGTGGGTACACAACAATCTTCCCGCCAGATAATCCTTTACCAACATAATCATTGCTGTCTCCTTCAAGCTCAAGAGTGATTCCAGGACAGAGAAAAGCACCAAAACTTTGACCAGCACTCCCATTAAGTTTAACATGGATGGTATCTGGAGGCAGTCCAGGCATACGATATAGCTTTGTCACTTCGTGGCTGAGCATGGTGCCAACAGCTCGATTAGTGTTCCTGACTGGCGTCTCAGTGAAAACACGAAAACCTTTTTCAAGGGCAGCTCTTGAGGAGGCTATGAGTTTGTTATCCAATGCCATATCAAGGCCATGATCTTGTTTTTCAACGCAATACTGAATGGCCTCAAGGCTAATCTCAGCAGCTGGCTTCAGAATCAGTGAGAGATCAATGTTCTGAAGTTTCTCATTGCCTTTCAGTACATCCAAATCAACCTCAAGCATATCTGATCGCCCAACCATTTCGTTGATGGTGCGGAAACCAAGCTGAGACATAATTTCTCGTACCTCTTCGGCAAGCATGAAGAAGAAGTTAATGATATGCTCTGGCTTTCCTGCAAACTTTTCTCTAAGCACTGGATCTTGTGTAGCAATACCAACCGGACAAGTGTTAGTATGACACTTCCTCATCATAATGCAACCAAGTGCAATTAGTGGAGCGGTGCTAAATCCAAATTCCTCCGCCCCAAGTAAACAAGCAATGGCAACATCTCTACCAATTTTCAATTGTCCATCTGTTTGAAGAACAGCTCGGCCACGGAGCCCATTTGCCACTAGAGTTTGATGTGTCTCAGCTAATCCAAGCTCCCAAGGAAGTCCAGCATTTTTAATCCCTGTCCATCTAGAAGCCCCCGTGCCTCCATCATGCCCAGAGATGAGAATATGGTCTGCATGTCCTTTCACGACACCACTAGCGACAACTCCTACACCAACCTCAGAGACAAGTTTCACACTGATTCTAGCCCCTGGGTTTGAATTCTACAGAAGAATGGAGAACCATAACATAAGAAAGCAACATTTTTGAGGAAGAACATATACTGGCAACTGCAATTTCAACTACAAATGGCAAACCATGAAGAAAGTAATGCAAACACAGAAGACTGGATACTTATACTAAGTGGATTAGCATTATTCTCTTTAAATGATAGTCATAAGCATATATAGCAGGACTACTGGAAAGTCATCATGAGAGAATACCTTAAGGTCATAGATAAGTTGTGCAAGATCTTCAATGGAATATATATCATGATGAGGAGGTGGGCTGATGAGTCCTACACCAGCCGTAGAATGTCTTGTAACTGCAATATCACCGATAACCTTGTGGCCTGGGAGCTCGCCCCCTTCACCAGGTTTAGCACCCTGATACAGTTAGAAGTGAAATATATAAAATTATCCAACACAACGAATAGTATTTTAACGCTACCAATCGTGCATATGTTGTAGGATTAGGTACTTTCGAGTCACACATAGTACACACAGTGATGCAGAAGTTCGCTAATATAGTTATATACCTGAGCCATTTTTATCTGAAGCTCAATAGCATTTGTCAGATAATAGATAGAAACTCCGAATCTTCCACTTGCAACCTGCTTGATTGCACTTATCATCGGATTCATCGAACCATCAGGAAGAGGCTCCATGCGAGACGGTTGTTCCCCTCCCTCACCTTCATATATATATATATTCATACCAGTTAACATACCAAATGGAACTAGTTAGTAAATATACTAGCAATTTTACAATTCAAGCAAATCATAAATAAAATACAATATGCACAGCTGCAAGAATGAATTCATACATCATAAAAAGCCAACTACATTTTCTATAGAGAACCCTGATTATTCTATTTTACTCTTATGCCCCCTGCTGTCTAATGATACTGACAAGGGAATCCTCAGCCTATACCACCCAAAGTTGATCAAGCGGCCAATATTATAATTTTAGTTCTCCCAATATAAACATAATTCCTACCTGATACGCACAGAATGGAACATGAGCTATGAGCAGTATAGCTACTGTAAAATGTAAGGATCTTGAGTTCTTAGTTCTTAATTGGGACCCCATAGAAAATTAAAGTTATTAGCAGTTTTCTGGTGAAAAACTGTTCAGAAATTTATGTAAGCGAAGCTACATTGATCCCAGGTAAATTTGTTACAAGAATCTAACAGAGCCAGTTGTTTTTACTTTTCAGTAGTTGACATCAAGGAGTAAGAATAATAGAACAAAAGTTCAGAACTGAAGTAAGCAAATATGCAATTAAGAATGTCAATTTTCCCTACAAATAGGACATTCATAAAAATGATAAGGGTCATCTCATCTATGGTGGAAATTACCTGTATTAGATTTTCCCCCCAAAATGTTCAGAGCCTTAGCGAGGGTTGTATGAGCTTCCCAGGAAATGGATCCATAACTCATTGCTCCAGTACAAAATCGCTTCACTATCTCACTTGCAGGTTCAACCTCATCCAAGGAAATCCTGACTGAATTTTCTCTAAACTTCAGCATACCGCGCAAAGTACAGAACTTATTCAGCTCCTGAATACGTCTAGAATATTCTTTATATGCTTCCCTGCTGTCAAGTCTAGCCGCTTCTTGTAATTTTGCAATGGAAAACGGATCATTAAGGTGTACTTCTCCATTTTTAGTCCAGTGGTAATCTCCAGGGTTGGGAAGAGCGTTTGCATCTGCACTTCCAGGTGGTAAAGTTCTTGATGGGAACGCCAACTCATGAAGATGAAGTGCATCTTGTGCAAGCATTTCAAATGTGGCTCCCCCAACTCTACTAGGGGTGCCTTCAAAACACTTGCTGGCCACTTCTGAAGCAAGACCAAGAGCCTCAAAAATCTGAGCACCTTTGTACGACGCCAGGGTGGATATCCCCATCTTTGCAAGAACCTTCATTATCCCGTAGTTAGAAGCGTAGAAGTACTTGTTAATAAGTTCTTCTTGTGGATACGGCTGGCCATCATCTTTAGGAGCTATCTTCCCATCGATCTGTAACCGCCATATAGCTTCTATGGCCAAATATGGGCATATAGCATCTGCACCAAACCCAACAAGGGTACAGAAATGGTGCACTTCACGAGGTTCAGCAGAATCAACAAGCAAACCTATGCGTGTCCTCTCAAGATTTGAGACAAGATGCTGATGAACAGCTCCAACTGCCAATAGGGGACTGACAGGTACGCGATCCAGAGAGAAACCTGTATAAATTTTCTTAGTCCAAAGACATTTTAACCCCCAAATGCTACAGAGTATGGAACAGGTAATTTTACAAAATCAAGCATTAAAATACATAGCACATATCATATGAATTAAGTGTATTGCGGGTATCAAGCTGGAAAAAAGATGAAAACAGACCGAATAGGGCAAAACTAGTATTCTACTGGAACAGGGCGGTTCTGGCCCTTGATCCCAAAATGTGATAGTAGGATAAAAACCAACTTAATGTAAGGGAGAAAATTAAAATCTTATCTGTTTCACACACTGTGATTAAAAATTTTAATAACATGAGAAAGTTAATTTACTGACAACCTTTTTTCCCAAAAGAAATAGATAAAAATAACATGCATGACCAATATGCCAGTCATGGTAACATTGATGCAGATAAAAATAAATCTAGATTTCATTAACCAGTTAATTTATGCCTGCTTAGTGGAGAGTACTTATGTATTGTGAACTGCACTGACCTCTATCAGAGAGAACTAAAATAGTGTATCCCTCATGAATAGCTTCACGCGCTTGAGCACAAAGTTTATCCAAAGTCTGTTGTAAACCTTTTCTGCCAGATTTTTTAGGATAGGTTATGTCAAGCACCTTGCTGCGCCAACCACGGAAGTTCATCTTTTTAATAGCCTCCATTTCATCAATATGCAGTAAAGGACCTTGAAGTTTCAGGCGATGGCATTGATGCTCTGTTGTTTCAGATAAGTCACCTTCTGGACCAATCATACACTCCATGGATGTGACCATTTTTTCTCTAATTGGGTCAATTGGTGGATTTGTAACCTGAGCAAACATCTGCTTGAAGTACTCAAAAGTCAGCTTCTCTCTATTTGACATCACTGCAAGGGGAGTGTCATTTCCCATTGATCCTAGAGCTTCTACTCCACTTTTGGCCATTGGAAGCAACAGCATTTCCAGGGTTTCTAATGTATACCTGAAGCCAATCAACTGGGTTATGTGTAAAAAAAACATATAAATGCTAAGGATGAGGTGCTGCTTACCCAAAGGCTTTTAGTGGAGCCAAGATTCCATGGATACCAAAAGCTTCCTTGTTCTCGTTCATTTGCTGCACAAAGTGTAGAAGCCATAAATCAGTCCATATTAGTGTTTTCAGCAACATTCCCTAGATGAAATCACCCATCAGAACTCAGAAGAAAAATTATTTAGGAGAGAATTTAATGTTTCCGTATTTTTTACATGATACTAGAGCTGGTCCATCCCAAGGCTCCATAAGGGCTGAAAAGTATTCATACAAAGCTTTTCTCTCAGGGTCCATGTTTATATCATTGTGCCATGCCTCAGGGATCATCATCATCACCGCCTCTGGCAAGCTTCTTCCAGATCGGATGAGGAGTTCAAGAACGTTATCAAATGCACCTGAATTCATAAGGACCATTCTTCACTCAACCAAAGCCTTTGACAAGATAAATATAGTTTGGTTTTCTAAGTAAAATGTCATATATGTTCTAGAAAAAAACAAGTAAAATGCCATATACAGTACCGCATACACACAGTTTGTTTCAGAAACACAAAACTAGTATCCTAGTATTTTCTACTTCTTTTTATTTCGGATGCTAGATCGAAAATGGAACCTGAATCAGAAGAAGTATCATCCACTATAGGAAGAAGTTTTGACATTTCGTCCCTTGATAGACCGAGTCCCTTGCACTTCAGAAGACCTTCACGTGCCTTCATCCTACAAACACGAAATGGACCACATTGCAATCAAGAATAGTGAAATTCATGCCCCAATGCCTCAGTCATGTGGAAATCTTTTACAACATCGAGTAAATTAGGAAAAAATATGCTTAGTAAATTTACCAGTTCTTGTTCCCTCTAAGGGTATTGATCTCGCCATTATGTCCCAAAACACGCATTGGCTGTGCGCGATCCCAGCTGGGGAAGGTGTTCGTGGAGAATCTTGAGTGTACCTGTTTGCATGCATGACTTTTAAATCATACTCTGCTCATCCTTTTTTTTCATCTACACAATATGGAGTATGATCTCAAATCGATGGTCAACACTACCTAGAAGGAAATGTTAGTTCCTATTTCAAAGAGCCATAACATAAGCTACCTTACATTTACATATAACACAATTTCCTTACACTACCTAATTAAAGGACATGTCCTCAAGAATCACAACGGTTATTGGCTATCTAGTAATGCAGATTCTAAAATTTCCGCGAAAGGCATGGTGAACCAGTATTAAACAGCATGTTCACAGAACAGTGAGACAAAGGCAGTTCGATGTGTGCATGCAGGAAACATTTCTTGCCCTACCATATTGCTAGTACTGGCAGTTCCCATCTCCTGACTGTGTCTATGAAGTTTTCTTTATTTGAATAAGATCAATGGGGCTATGTATTTACCAGAGCCATGTAACTTGTGAAGCTTTTATCACCTAAGTCAGCAAAGAAGTACCCCTTAAGTTGAGTCGGCTTCAGCTGACCCTTGTAAACAACAGTCCTGAGAAGAATAACAAAAATGAATTTCAGAAAATAATTGCTTACAAATTGTGGAAGACGTGAAATAAATAGACTTGGTAGAAGTTCATGTCACAAAGTAATCATCATTCATATGACATCTCCTGTTCCTTATTTTCAAGGTCAAATTTTTTAAAAAATGTTTGTTCTGATTCATATCACTCCCGAGTGCCGATTACTACCCAATACAACAAAATAGGATGTAGTTGAAACGCCAATTGTTTCATCTTTCACACATGATATTTTTAATAAAAAATAGAATGGGGTGACAAAACATTTTTTTAAAAAAACAAAGAATATGGTGACAAAGCAGAACCTTGAAGATAGAGAGCACATATAGAAATCCTTTGGTCCTCTATGCTGGAGATCTAAAGCTTTGCGGATGGACTTGATCGACAGTCGACGTAGGATGTACATCTGCAGTTGCAATTTGCAAAAGGAAGTCAAGGAACAATGTCCATTGCGTCTGAAATCTATAGAGTTTGAAAATCCATAGCTCATCAAATGACCTGCTGCTCAAAATCAGCCTTGGAGTTTGTGCTCTTGGACACAAACACTTGTTCAATCACGGGTTCAGTATCAAGCGCTGATTTGCCCAAGTCCGAGTTATCAGTAGGAACCCGACGCCACCCAAGAACATCATGCCCCAGCGACTTTGCTATCTGCAATCCAAACATACGAGACGAAAATGAGCATGGTCTTTGTTGCAATCAAAATTTGTTTTTTTTTCTTTCTACTCTTACACTAACAAACCTCATGGAACACAAGCTTGCTCTTCTCACGACGTTTCTCATCGATAGGCATGAAGAACATCCCTACGGCATACTCACCTGGCTGTGGAAGCTCAAAACCAGCGTCCTTGGTTACCTGGCATAACACAAAAAGTAAAACCACACCCTAAGTGAAACCCTCAACCACAGAACGCTCTTTTCTCTCGTTAACAACTTCAAGTAAGCTTGCTTGCCTCTCTGAAAAAGGCATGCGGCAGTGCAACAAGAATGCCCGCACCATCGCCGGTGTTCTTCTCGCAGCCACAGGCGCCACGGTGGGACATTCTCTCGAGCATCTCGATGGCATCGTCGATCTACACACCATTCAGACACGAGCCAAGACAAACAACCGCGGTGCTGGGCTGCGGGGAGCGGCGCGCCGCGGAGAAACCGCCCGCCCTCAAGCGACACGCAAGCACCGCCGCTGCGGCGGTGCTGCAGCGCCCCGCCATACGCCGCCGCGCTCACCGTCGTCCGGCCACGAGGAGCCTTGCGCCCGGTGGCCGCAGGAGGAGCCGCGCGGAGCTTGAGAGCGAGGCCCTGCGCCGCCGACATTGCCCGGCTTCGTGGGAAGGGAGAAAGAGTGCCGCCCGGCCCGCCTCCGCGCAGGTGGGCGGTTACTTATCTGCGTGCAGCAACAGACAACGTTGAAGATACCAAGGGTCCCCCAAACTATCCGAAAAAAATCTTTAAAAAAGAAACTACTGAGGCCACATGAGCTTGCAGAAAGCTCGGATTTGTCTGCTTCCTCGCTCGCCATGGATAAAACCAATAAAATCTTCTTTTTTTTAGAAAGAAAAAGGTAGAGAAATCAGAACTGACTTTGCAGTTAGTAAATAAACTAGTGGGAGAACACATCAGAACAATGAGATAAACAACGAACGGAGCCTGAGCAACAGCTCATTTCTACTGAAAAATTAGCGTGGCGTTCGATCGGAGCAAATGATACCTCACTCTTGGCTGGAGATCGTGCTCTTTGCAGGAAGACGACGCTAAACCCTTATCCGGGCACGAGGGGAATGGAACGGCGGCGGAGGAGGATGGATTGGGACGTCCGCCGCTTCTCGTCTCTCGGCGGGCGGTAGTCCGCTCTGCTTCGCTCCACTTCACCTCGCAGGATGAGCGGCGGAAGGAATTTTATAGGGGACTTTACGTGGGGCCCGTTGGTGCTAGCTGCACCCCTGTCTTTTTAAAGCATAGCAAACATGCTCGTACGTTGCAACGGAAGAAATATAGATCTTTCACACGCTCGTAGCAAAAGACACGGATCAACTCAGTTGCTAACCTGATTTAGTATTTACACAATCAATTAAACTTAAAATGTCCACAAAAGCAGACTCTTTTATAGTCACGCCAATCAAAATTTATGAGAAAAGAAGCCATAGAGTTATCTATAATGTTTCTTGGATAATTCGATTGATTAGTTACATAATTATGAGGGCTAGAGAGATGCGGCATCTGTGTTCCTTTCTTACTTTTATCCTTTAGATTTTAAGCCTTGTTTAGATGCAAAAAGTTCCTCCCAAATTCACTATGAAAAGGAAGATTCTCCATCACATCAAAATGTCATAACATGCATGGAGTACTAAATGTAGATGAAATCAAAAACTAATTGCACAGTTTTGTTGTACTCCGCAAAACGAACATTTTAAGCCTAATTAATCAATTTTTGGACAATTTTTCGCACATACAAACGAAATGCTACAGGAGCGCAATGATTACGAAGTGACATCTTACTCCCAAATTCAACATCTAAACAAGGCTCTACTTTCTAGCGTGTTCTTGCTTGTGCTCATACTATCAGAGTATCAAATAATTATATTTTAGTTACATCAATGGCTACCAAGAGAAGAGGATAGAAAGAATGAAAAACAAAACAGCTGCAGCACTCCTTGCTTGCTCCTCTTCCCCGCCAACAATAGCTGCCGCTTGCATCATCAAAGCAGAACAATAAAGTTTACGTCCTCCCTATATCAAAGCACCTACTCCAAGTTGCCCAAGCTATCTCCTTCACTGCCTCTCCCAAATCAGATCAAGCATCACACAACGCCACGTTCCTAATTTCTACGAACAAACAAACACCCACAGTAGTCATCATAACCCGAAACCTTCCATCGTTCATTGTTATCTGCATGTGCATTGTGCGTGTGTATGCATCTTTTTAGAATCTGAAGAGCATACACGCAAACAAATAACATATACGTATGACAAGAACCGCGCAAGCAAGAGAGGGCGTGGTGCGGCTCCGATCCTCTACGAGACTACGACAGCCACATCCCATGGAGGGAAGTGAGGCCAAGCGCGGTAGTAGCTCATCATCCATTCCGAAAGCACCCAGCCGAGCTGCGCCAGAATCGCAGAACAGCTCCGCGGTGTGCCGCCATGTGCCCTTATTAGTGGCCTATCACCGTGAAAGGAGCTGCCCCTTTGACGCGAACTCGGAGCTCCCTATCCCATGGAGGGAAGTGAGGCACATCCCATGGAGGTTCGGCGTCTGTGTCGCAGTCATATAGCTTGATCCTAATATTACATAGCTGTAAGCAGTTATTGTCCTAAAATTATTTATATTGGGAGTTGCGTATAGGTTGGATACGGAGAGGACTTTTGAAATCCGAGTTGAGCAAATGTTCGATACGGAGAGGGAGACGACGTACGAAAACGTTCACGCAGAACACACGAAAACTCACCGTAACGAATTCAATTTTGGGCAGACAGAAGTGGAACTTTAAGTTGATTTGTATTTTGTAAAAATATAACGTAACGTTGAATCAATCCTTACTTTATAATTAGATAAAGATTTGTGTGGCGTGATTCCGTTTTTTTTCTTTTTCTATTTTCCGCCTCTGCATCTTCGCTCGTTTCATTCCTTGTTGATTCCTTAGCTGGCAGCTACTTTTTTCTTCATATCTTCTTTGGTGTTTGCACCCGTCAAGCGTGAGATACCGATGTCAATGCCAGTGAATTAGCTATGCAAAACAAAAGAAAAAAATACAGCCCTAGTAAACGTTTTCCGTTTCCACTATGTTAATTGCTGCATTCGTGTCGAAAAAATATTTGCTGCATTAATCAACGCACAGCTTAAAGAGTCTATCACTCTATCTTGAGTGATGAATATTTATCAGTGGAAACCATGAGCCGAGTGAGCACAGATGAAATATCGAGCAGAAACCGATCAAAAATTCAAAATCAGGGTCTTTCAGAAAACAGAAACCAAAATCAGCGGGCGCCAAGGGTACACAATTTCCACGTCCGGTCAGGGTCCACTTCGCAAAACTTGCAAAACGGCCACGTCGGCAGCAAATCTTCCGCCCGGGCCCATGGGACCCACCACAGTGAGCGAGGAAGGCAGGCCAGGTGGGGCCGGCCGCCGCCGTCGCATACGGCGGCTGTGTGACGACGCGGGCGCCGCTGCCAATGCGGGGAGCCAAAGCCGCGCGCTTAAAATTAGGCGAAGCCCGCTTGTAATCTTCGATTCTCCCCGTTATCGACTAAGCAAACCTCCCATTCGCCGCTCGCGCTCCGTCTGGGCCCTTCGGCGGCGGCGGCGCGTCGCAATCCGCTCGAGGCGCTGGCAATGCAACCGCGTGCGCGCAACACGCGACGTCCGGCTGGCCGCGTCTCCGTTTCGCGGACGATCTCTGCATGGCTGCTTTGGACCGAACAGAAGCTGTGAGAACTGATCGAGAGACGAGAGGTGGTCTTTCAGCAAGAGATTGAGATCAAGTGCTTGTGCTAGATAATTTTGAAGCATTGTAACCCATATTGTTCTTTCACCAGTACGTGCCAACCGGCGGGTGATCGGTCGATGCAAATGCAGCCTGTGTTTACGATGACTATTTTTATGGTTCCAACTTTTCCTGTGGAGTTAATTGGTTTGCAGTTGTCAGGCATGTTAATAAGCTGGGAGCTTGGATAATTGGTTCAAAGTAATTAATTAAGCAAATCTAAACTTTTTCTATGGTGTCGATGGAGTTAAACTGTTTTACCTGCAGTTGGCAACTTGGCAAGCTGGGAGCTTGGTTCATTGGTTCAAACTTCAAAGTAAACCAAGCTTACCTACAAAAGAAACGACATGCATGCACAAGTAAGTCAACCTTATCGTGGTAAAAACTTCTAGATGGCCAAGGCTTTATCCTAGGTGCATATATAATCACATACTCCGTATATTATTACCACCGAGAGTTGACAAAAGTGAGAGGGGTTTCGCATTTGCCGGCCATCGTCATTGAGGCGTTGACATGCATGTTTACCATGAAAACTTAATCAAATGAGAGCTGACAACTCTGAACTTTTTTCTAATATAGTAATTCATTGCAGTTCAAGTTGATATAAACTGCAGTTGCTGGTATATTCAAGGTCAGCAGCTAAGCAGAATAAGAATCGAATCTGATGGCTCTCAGGAGCTAGCTACAATATGGAATGTCAATCACGAAGATGCAGCAGCGAGTATCAGTTAACAAAGTACTGAGAAAACCAGCTAGTTTAATTTCGTATGACGTTATTAGTGAGATCATAGCGTCCACACGCAATGCAACACTACCAAACAAAGACCTTTGACTGAGAAAACTAAGTGCCGAGGGCTCCTTGTTCAGAAGCCACATCATCAACAAGAAGATATATAATAATAGGTAGTATTTATTATCTCAACTGCATACATAACACACTCTTCTATTTTTTTACTAGATCAATCAATAATTAATGATACTTTGTTAATTTGATGGAGCATGCCAATATATTTTACCAAGCCAGCTGTACGTGTACGAAGATCCCAATCAAGCAACTTTCATTTTTACTCCACAATCTATATGTTTGGGCAGAGGACTTAACATGGATATATAGGGTTTTTATTTCCTTAATATGATCAGGTGTACAGCTTGAAAATTTACCATGTGCCATAGTCAAATTAGCAAATGAGCATCCGTAGTCAGGAACTATATATATGCTGATCGTCATGGCGTTTTTTTCATAGTGTATTATACAAAATCAAGAAAATAAAATGAAGTGGTAGTTTCAAAGGAAAAGGATGGAAGATACGGTGAAAGGCGTGAAAAATGGATGTTTTCGGATTGTTGAAGACAGTCATAACAAATTTACATACCTACATCTGGCAATCTAATAATCAACGACGCTTTGTTTTCAGTGGCTTCATTGCATTTTAAAATGATGTTTTACACTGTCCTTATAAATGTATGAAGATGAACCAAGACTATATAACTTGGGAGGTATCAAAATTTAATACAGTAGTCCATTACCTATTAACCCATTCTATAGAACATCACCAGCCTACAGGTCATGGAAAGGAAAAGGTCGAGCACACATGGGCAAGAAATTTACTTTTGAAAAGTTCATTTCTCACATGGTTCCAAGAAAATTCTCAAACAGGACCTAACCATTCTAGGAAGCACCGGAACAAATTTTACACCAAAGTACACTAGTGTAGCTGAGAACTCTGAACTTTCATCTAGTACTATAGCTGATCAAAACGATGAAACAGCCCATCATTGTTACCATCTATCCGTACCGTCATAGACAACAAACCAACCAGCAACGAAGGAAACAAGAAAATAATCATCTAGCCAAGAGCCCAAGACAGTCATTGCATTGTGCACAATAATTCTATATGTTTTCTGATTAAATAAAACATTTTATGCTCAATCATCAAGCAAGGATTATCTGCTCTGCAAAAACAAGATGAGGTTAATGTACTGTAAGTAGTTATCTCCGACCCGGATCTTCTCAGCATCGTCCTTCCCACCTGAAACTGGCGAGCTAATTGGAGCGTCCGCCTACAGCACTAACACAGTAATGGACATGTACGCAGCGCCCAAGCCAATGCACGGTCCCCTGTCCTCTTGCTTGTTGATGGACGATATGGATTGGAAGCATCTCCAAATCGCTTGCTTGGTGCCGCATCTGTCTTGTCGCAATATCATAATCAAACATCTTATCGGACGCCATCTCGTGTCGGGTGGTATTGTGGTAACAGGTAATAAGGTGACAAAAGATGACGACTGTGTATATGACATTTAGCCCAATTTTAACCTCTATCAAGTAGTCATGTTGTTCCTCTCATTATCTAAAAAAAAGTCATGTTGTTCCTCTTCTATGACGGACGACGACCACATAAAAGATTATTTTCCCGGAAACTGACTTTACTGAGAGGATAATAATTCGGGTGACGATCTCTCTCCGGATGTACATGGACAGGATTACGAACGTTCATGCATTCACGACAAGCTGCTGTCAAAGCATCTAACGCGAACGTACTCCATGTCTTCATCTGCTGCTGCACGCGGTGGCTGCATTTCCAGTAGCCAGTAAGTCAGTAACCATGCACTCGATGCTATCTCATTATCTACATAGCATACTTGAGTGATCCATATGCAGCAACAACAGCAAGTTGGCCCGGATGCATGGTATGCCTTTTACATAATTTTTTTTAGAAAAAAAGACATCTGTGGTTCAGAGACTTGAAAAGTCATGCCTGGATGTAGGGGTGAACGCCGAGGCAGCTCGGCTGGTTTTGGCTCGGTTCGTTCTGACTCGTTAGTTAAATTAGTCAAATGAGCCGGTTCGGTTCGGCTCGGCTCGTTAAGCATCGCGCCGGCCGCGGTGGTCCACCTCGTCGGCCGCCTTTCCCGCCCGCGCCCGGCCGTAGAGCTCCGCCCGGCCGGCCGCACTGCTCGCCCGCGGGGCTCCGTCGCGCCGGCCGCGGTGGTCCACCTCGTCGGCCGCCTTTCCCGCCCGCGCCCGGCCGTAGAGCTCCGCCCGGCCGGCCGCACTGCTCGCCCGCGGGGCTCCGTCGCGCCGGCCGCGGTGGTCCACCTCGTCGGCCGCCTTTCCCGCCCGCGCCCGGCCGTAGAGCTCCGCCCGGCCGGCCGCACTGCTCGCCCGCGGGGCTCCGTCGCGCCGGCCGCGGTGGTCCACCTCGTCGGCCGCCTTTCCCGCCCGCGCCCGGCCGTAGAGCTCCGCCCGGCCGGCCGCACTGCTCGCCCGCGGGGCTCCGTCGCGCCGGCCGCGGTGGTCCACCTCGTCGGCCGCCTTTCCCGCCCGCGCCCGGCCGTAGAGCTCCGCCCGGCCGGCCGCACTGCTCGCCCGCGGGGCTCCGTCGCGCCGGCCGCGGTGGTCCACCTCGTCGGCCGCCTTTCCCGCCCGCGCCCGGCCGTAGAGCTCCGCCCGGCCGGCCGCACTGCTCGCCCGCGGGGCTCCGTCGCGCCGGCCGCGGTGGTCCACCTCGTCGGCCGCCTTTCCCGCCCGCGCCCGGCCGTAGAGCTCCGCCCGGCCGGCCGCACTGCTCGCCCGCGGGGCTCCGTCGCGCCGGCCGCGGTGGTCCACCTCGTCGGCCGCCTTTCCCGCCCGCGCCCGGCCGTAGAGCTCCGCCCGGCCGGCCGCACTGCTCGCCCGCGGGGCTCCGTCGCGCCGGCCGCGGTGGTCCACCTCGTCGGCCGCCTTTCCCGCCCGCGCCCGGCCGTAGAGCTCCGCCCGGCCGGCCGCACTGCTCGCCCGCGGGGCTCCGTCGCGCCGGCCGCGGTGGTCCACCTCGTCGGCCGCCTTTCCCGCCCGCGCCCGGCCGTAGAGCTCCGCCCGGCCGGCCGCACTGCTCGCCCGCGGGGCTCCGTCGCGCCGGCCGCGGTGGTCCACCTCGTCGGCCGCCTTTCCCGCCCGCGCCCGGCCGTAGAGCTCCGCCCGGCCGGCCGCACTGCTCGCCCGCGGGGCTCCGTCGCGCCGGCCGCGGTGGTCCACCTCGTCGGCCGCCTTTCCCGCCCGCGCCCGGCCGTAGAGCTCCGCCCGGCCGGCCGCACTGCTCGCCCGCGGGGCTCCGTCGCGCCGGCCGCGGTGGTCCACCTCGTCGGCCGCCTTTCCCGCCCGCGCCCGGCCGTAGAGCTCCGCCCGGCCGGCCGCACTGCTCGCCCGCGGGGCTCCGTCGCGCCGGCCGCGGTGGTCCACCTCGTCGGCCGCCTTTCCCGCCCGCGCCCGGCCGTAGAGCTCCGCCCGGCCGGCCGCACTGCTCGCCCGCGGGGCTCCGTCGCGCCGGCCGCGGTGGTCCACCTCGTCGGCCGCCTTTCCCGCCCGCGCCCGGCCGTAGAGCTCCGCCCGGCCGGCCGCACTGCTCGCCCGCGGGGCTCCGTCGCGCCGGCCGCGGTGGTCCACCTCGTCGGCCGCCTTTCCCGCCCGCGCCCGGCCGTAGAGCTCCGCCCGGCCGGCCGCACTGCTCGCCCGCGGGGCTCCGTCGCGCCGGCCGCGGTGGTCCACCTCGTCGGCCGCCTTTCCCGCCCGCGCCCGGCCGTAGAGCTCCGCCCGGCCGGCCGCACTGCTCGCCCGCGGGGCTCCGTCGCGCCGGCCGCGGTGGTCCACCTCGTCGGCCGCCTTTCCCGCCCGCGCCCGGCCGTAGAGCTCCGCCCGGCCGGCCGCACTGCTCGCCCGCGGGGCTCCGTCGCGCCGGCCGCGGTGGTCCACCTCGCCGGCCGCCTTTCCCGCCCGCGCCCGGCCATAGAGCTCCGCCCCGCCGGCCGCACTGCTCGCCCGCGCTCCTGCCTCTCTCCCACGCACGCGACGGCGTGGAAGTGGGATGATCCCGTCCGCTCATTTTGGAGGGACAGGAGTATCCCGCATCTAGAGGGAATATTCCTCTACAGGGATGACTCCATCCCACTAGTCTTCAAACCAAACACTTGCGAAAATGGGATCGACCCATCCCGTCCCGTCCTGTCCTTGGAACCAAACACATGCTAAGCTCATGAGCTACAGATAAATTTTAAATTGTCACAATAATATATTAAATTAAAAAGTTATAATAATTATATGGTTTAAATACTTTTAAAATCTACTCTATCCTAATATAATAATATGATATAATCATAACATCATCTAGAATCACACAAACAGCATACATATGTTATAACTAATTAATAATTTGCTCATTATTCTATTAGAGCTTCTAGCTCATTTGGCTCGCGAGGAACTCGCGAGCTGGCTCGAGCTAACTCATTAACGAAACGAGAAAAAACATTTGCTCGGCTCGTTAAAAAAAAATACATCAAGCCGAGCCGAGCCGAGTCAAGACTTCACGAGTTTCGAGCTTTTTTCCAGTCCAACCAGTACGAATAACCAGCTAAAGTTGGCCGTGTTCGCACATGTAGAGGCGTTTCTCTTGTTTTTCTTTCAGCAAAACAAATATTCTGATCCTCTTCGTACAAACACGATAGCTACTACACTCTCTAGGTTTATAAATTTTACTATACATCTAAGCATATACTTCTATTATATAGTTTAAATATATAGTAAAAACTATGTGTATGAAAAACTTTTGAACATTATCTATAAAAAATTTGAAAAGCTTTTGAAACTGAGGAAATATATAACATGACAACAAGAATGCAATGCAAATATTCGTAATAGACGGGATGAAAAGTATCTACACTGGACCCTGTTTGTACAGCTCCAACTTCAAAAACTCTGTGAAGTTTTTAGAGCTGGGTGACGCTTCAAAAAAAAAAGTGTTCCGCTGGTCCTGAGTCCTGACCTCCCCCATCGCTCTCCATGCCATGCGTTTGCAAGGAGAAGATACTTGAGCTAAAGAGCGTCAGGACATGCTGCTTATGGCATAGTACAGTATATAGAATCGACCGGATCTTACACAATCGGGCATGCAACGTCCAGTCCAGCACAGCATCTGCTGTTGCCTGTTGATCCTCGCCGGGGTTGCCATGTTAGGATGTTACGAGATATTGCAATTTGTGAATGTTCTTTCGCTGCACCAGCAACCAGCATCCAAATATGCACGGCAGCAAGTATCAAAAAAAAAAGAGTAAAATACACCAGCGGTACACGAACTTGGCATGAAGTGTCATCCAGGTCTCTAAACTCTGAATATGCACATCCAAGTACCTAAACTTGCTAATTGGTTCACATGAGGTCCAAACCTCTATAATCAGTATTAAACTGCATATGTGGCATGCTGACTGGACGCTGACATGGACATGCATGTGTGGGCTCCACAGGTCTAGTCAACTTCTCCTTCTCCTTCCCCCACCCGACGCCCACTCCCCACTCTCCCTCCCCCCACCCCCACCCACGGCGGCTAAAGTTACCTGAAAAAGAAATGACATTTTAGCAACTCCTGATCCACCGAGCCTAAGTTTATATCTTTGCTCGAGGACGAGCAAAGAGGCTAGCTTGGGGGAGCTTGTTGGCGGTCGTTACAGCCCAAATCCGACCACCAATACTCGGGATTAAATGAGAGACTATGCAACATTCCATGCACTTAGGTTTATTTTTAATAAAGTTCCACGAGTTTTGGTGAGTGTCATGTTTGCAGGTACAATATCACAAAACACATGCTATAGGGGTCGAAAATGACAGAAACGGCCGAACGACATGTTCGGCCGGTTATCCCCCTAGCCGTACAGGCCACCGGGAGCCATCCACGTCACCACCAACCGAATGAACACATCACGTGCCACGTGGACGACCGCCAACTCAACCGGACCCGTGCCAAGTCATCATGGGCCCACACAACTCAATCCCACGCAGCAGAAGGCAGCCCAGGGGGCCCACAGGACAAAGGCGGCGCAGGGGAGGGCTGGCCACGGGCCGGGCCCGTTCGGCCGAACATGGCGGTTCGGCCGAACCGCCTCCCCTGGCCAAACCGCCTCCAGGAGCCCATCTGCACCGTCCAGAGCAAAGGCGACAGGATCAAGGGTTCGGCCGAACCCTGCAGTTCGGCCGAACCGACCTCTGGTGCCCGGAGGATCAGAGGGTACCCTCCCGGCTTGCTTGGCCACTACCCTGCCTCAACCGACCCTGGAGCACTATATCCTGACACTTCACTTGTGAGACACACTCAAGCCAAGGAGCTCTTCCACTTCATTTCTAGTAGAGTTAGGATAGTTTAGTTGGGAGTTAGAGTCGAGTCGAGCTGTGCCTCGGAGGTTCCGGAGTCGTCTTCAGAAGCTCTGGTAATAGCTCTTATATCTTTTACTTTATCTTTTGTATGACATTCAAGTTATCAATATAGTATCTACTTTATTCTACTCGTGCTTTATATAGTTGCGTTGCATCTACTTTAGTCTAGTTGCTTCTATATTGTGCTTAGACTATAGTTGGCTCTAGTTCCTAGTGCTCTTAGTTCTTGCTTAAGTCTCTGTCTTAATTGGTTCTTCGATGAAGATCCCGGAGTACCCGTCATTCAGTGCACGATCTGGAATCGTCGCATTGATGATGCGCTCCGAAGTAAGTAGTTATTGATCTGTGTAGGAGTGGTTCCTAGACTTGTCAGTAACCTTAGTTTCTGCCCGTCGCAACGGAGGTGGTAGCCGGGAGGTGGTGACAGCCCTTCCGGTCTTTGTAGCCCATCACGTTAGTTCCGGTGTCCTAGGACCCAAGGTTCAGGGTAGTCGGCACCCCTTCTCATCCCTTTCTGCGTGTCGGATGCCCTGTAGTCCCAAGGAAGACAATAGAGTTATTCCAGACCTACTAGTGCTGGCTCTTTAACCACTGTATCTCTAACCACTTGACCTAGATAGATAGAGTCCCCAGGAATCCTTTATCTCTTCTCGTTGTCCTCCCAACTATCTATACCTTCTCTCATCTATCCGAGTATCCCTTGAGCTCTGTGTCCGGTATATCCACTCCTATCAAATACTGTTTATCCCCTGTCTTGTTTAGTTGTGTACCCTTTTCTGATAGCCTCGAATATCTGTTCACTAGTAGTCTTGCCAAAGCTTCCCTGCGGAAATATAAATTACGATACCTCGGGATACTCCCAGGTGAAGTGCTACAGCGGTGATTCTGTGCGCTTGCAGAATATTTCTATATTTTACTAAGCCATAAGGAAAACCACTGAACACTCCTTGCATCCAGTACCGGGATTCCCAATTCTGATATTGGATCGTAAGAAGTGCCAACAACCTCGCCGCCGATGCCCGCCTCCTCGCCGCAGCTCGCTGATGCCCGCCTCCATGCCGCACCTCGCCGCCGATGCCCGCATCCTCGCGTATCGGACTTGGGAGCGGATGGCGCCGCCGCTGCTCGATTTCGACGCCGCCTCTGCCGTCGTCGCCCTCGCGCTCGGCTGCCGGGGCCCCCTCCCGCTTATTCCCTCTGCTGGCCGTCCAACCACGCCGCCCGCGAGGACGACGAGGAGGAGAGCGAGCAGGAGGAGGAAGAGCAGCCGACCGAGGATTGGGGACTCGGCCATCCTCACTGCCGCGCCCGTGCGCCGCCGCGAGGACCAGCGCTGGACCTGTCTCTTATACACATCTAGATGTGTATAAGAGACAG
>OAMR01000423.1:943956-978013 GCA_900205405.1 Echinochloa crus-galli
ACCGCCGCCACTCGACGCCACGCCGCCTCGGGAAGCCCGCCTCGCCGCCGTTCGCGACCGGCACGGAAGCCGGCTCGAGGACGCCGTCCTTGCACGGGAGGAAGACACACACCGCCGGCCGCCACCTGCCCCTGCCCCCAGTCGTCGTGCGTCGCTCGTAGGCCGCCTGGCCTCCCGCGCCGCCGGCTCCACGCCACCGCTGCCTCTGGACTGAGAGGGGAGAGAGAGAGAGGGAGAGTAGACATTGGGCGTCGGGTGGGGGAAGGAGAAGGAGAAGTTGACTTGACCTGTGAGGCCCACACATGTATGTCCATGTTAGCGCCCAGTCAGCATGCCACGTATGCAGTTTAATACTGATTATAGAGGTTTGGACCTCATGTGAATCGATTAGCAAGTTTAGGTACTTAGATGTGCATTTTCAGAGTTTAGGGAACTGGATGACACTTTGTGCCAAGTTCGTTTACCGCTGGTGCATTTTACTTAAAAAAAATATGCACAGCAGCAGCAGTGGCATTTGGTTGTGTAGCCTGTAGTTTTTTACTTATGGGCCCAAAACACAGCGCAGCCCCGGGGACAGACCGCCAGGAAGATCACCCGTGGGTCGCTGCGCATCTACGGCCCAGTGGCGGAAACGAACCCAAGGGGAACGGGGAAATTGGCGGGAGCAAGCCAGACGCTTCCACCGAGACCTGGGCAATCGGCAGCCACCCACACGCACGCGTGTCCTTCGGCGCGCGAGGCCTCTCCCGCTCTCCGTCTCCGAAGCCGCCGACGGCCGGACCCCACGCGCTCCCCGGCCACGCGCCCGCCACCACACCTTCGCGGCGTTCGCGCGGACGATAGAAAAAACACCCATCGCGTTTCAAACGAACCAGCCTCGCTACCAGCGCCGACGTGGCCACGTCCCCCACCGACAAAGTAGAGGCCAGACTCCAGAGGCATGGCGGCCACGAGCTCCGCCTCCGCGGCGGCGGTAGCGCTCGTCTCCCTCCCCTTCCCGGCCTCCACCTCCTCCCGCGTCTCCGCCGGCAGCCACCGCAGTCCGAGGCCCTTCAGGGCCGCCACCATCCGATGCTCCAGCGCGTCGCCGAACTTGTCCCAGGGTGCGCCGGCGCCGGCGCCGCCCAAGCCCCAAATCGAGCTCGAGTTCGTCGGGGTAAGCCTCTCCACCTCCCTCCTCACCCCGCGATGGTAATTCTGGTCGCTGTGCCGGTTTTTTTTTTCTTTTTTGGCTGCGCCATCAGCTGGATGTTTTGATTGGGGCATGTACGTACGTGCTCTGTAGCCGAAGCCGGGTGCAGACGGCTCCTTGCCGGTGGACCGGGCGGAGGCGGCGAGCGGGGAGAAGCTCCTCCGTGACATCATGAACGAGAACAAGATCGAGCTCTACGCCGCATACGTGAGCCTCCCTTCCTTTGCTCTAGCCTTTTCGACAGATGTTGTCACGGCAGCACCGGTGGGTAACAGAGAGTGGCCTTGCTGTCTTCGCAGGGTAAGGTGATGAACTGCGGCGGCGGCGGAAGCTGCGGCACTTGCATCGTCGAGGTACTTGCTCTCCTCCCTTGTCGACGGCGCGTGCTCTCCTTGTTTCGCTGTCTTGTTGCCTCGAGTAGAGTGGTGATTATGACCTGGAGCTGGAGTGTCTATATGTTTGCGCCTGACAATGGGCACTTTGAACTGCAACTGAATTAACCCAGAGGTTGGGTATTGTGAATTTACAGATCCTTGACGGAAAGGAGCTCCTGAATGAAAGGACGAACACAGAGAACCGGTACCTGAAGAAGGTAGGCAGTGTTCAGTTCAGTCAATTGAACAGTGCTTCTACTATCCTGCTTCTGGAGTCTGTACAATTAGCTCCGTCGGTGTTTTCATGCAAAAATGAGTTGTTAGTTTTTTTTTTTTTGAGGAAAAAAACGAGTTGTCGGTTAACCGTGCTCTTTTCATTTCTTTGTGTTTAACAGAAACCAGAGTCATGGAGGCTAGCTTGTCAGACTATTGTAGGCAACAAAGAGAACTCCGGCAAGGCATGTTTCATTAACCCCCAACTCTTTTGCAGTTAACACTTCCGATTGTGTTTGCCTTCAAAACAGAAAAGATGAAACTTCTGAATGTGTTACAAATACTGAACCTATTCTGTTTCCATCACACAATTTAACAAGTACTCACCTTGTTTTTGTTCAAAAGTGCTGTGCATAATGCACCGTTTTTCTATGAATTACTTAACCATTTACACTGCTACATGTCTTTAGGTTGTGGTCCAACGGCTGCCCCAGTGGAAGAAATGATTGTGCAGCACCACACTACTTGATGTACTGATAGCCTCATAGCATGTGATCATCAAGCTGTATCTGACAAAATGTCATGTACTGTGCAATAGAGGAGAAAGTATTGCCCCATCATATCTCTTGTGATCGGTTATCTGACAGTTTGCAAGTTTGGGTTTTGGCCCACAGTATATAGCTGTAAATTCATTTGCCAGACTTTTCTTCACATGTGGAGGCACGTTAGTGCTAGTCTTTTTGGAACAAAATACGAAGACAAGGGGTATTACAGTCTTTTAAATATCTTGTCTGCATGTTCCTCGCTATGAATATATGGTAATTTTTAGCTTTAAAAGAGTTCAGTCTATGTCACTGCTCGCTAAGTTTATGCTTTGTGTGATAGGTGGCATTCTGTCACTTGAGTTTCGCCGGAGGCCTTAAAACTGACGTGGGGCTTGAACACAGGTTCAGCTTCAACACATGCAAAGCGAACTTTGCTATTGGGCGTTGGGTTTTCCAATGAAACTGAAATCCTGGTTTTTTAGACCAAGAAAATAAGACACCCATAGTTCCATACAGCCTCGATTTTACATTTGCAAAACAGTTCTGGTTTTCGTTCGAAGCTAATATATAGGGATATGTACCAACGTCTTTCAACATTCCGTTGTAGTCTAGCTGGTTAGGATACTCGGCTCTCACCCGAGAGACCCGGGTTCGAGTCCCGGCAACGGAATTTTTCTTTTTTGTTCTTTCAGGTCAGGTATCAATATCATTCTGTCACTAGGAAAAATAGAAGATCGTGCCTTTTTTTTTTGTTCTTTCAGGTTCAGGTCAGATATCAATATTAGCCTCTAATTCCACTAGGAAAAATAGAAGATCTGTCCATTTGAAGCTAGATTACACTAGGAAATAGAAGATCGTGCCTTTTTTTTTTGTTCTTTCAGGTTCAGGTCAGATATCAATATTAGCCTCTAATTCCACTAGGAAAAATAGAAGACCTGTCAATTTGAAGCTAGATTACACTAGGAAATAGATTGAATATACAAACCAAAGCTTCAGAAATTTTAGAACTCCGGACCCCCACTTGATGATTCCACATATCATTCATCCTTGTCTACAAAAACAACTCTAGGGCATCTGCTCATCCATAAATAGGCAAGGATACATGTAAAGGATGGCAGCACTCAGCAGTCTTACATTACAGGTATGCTTGCCTGGAGCATAAACATGTGGAAATACTTACAACTTACAACACTGATTACTCATACCAACAAATGGAAAAAAAAATAACAGGAGCAAAATACAGAATAGTACTACACTTGCTGCACTTCACCAAAAGGGGGAAGAGCACCCTTGATTCTCCAGCGCTACACTTGCTGCACTTCACCAAAAGGGAAAGAGCACCGTTGATTCTCCAGCACCCATAAGGCATAAGCTAGATCAGGGTGGCAATCATATTTGCTGATAGCTAATGGCCTACTAGGACGGCTGTATGGCCGGTCACTGGCTGGAAAACTGCAGCTGACTCGAGCTTCTCCCAGGTCAGTTTCCGCTTCACTTCTAATGATACCTGTTTTTCTTCATCCTCCTTGTACTTAGCTAGGCACGACGAGAAGAGATCATCATCCATCTCAGAAAACATCTTCTTTACATTCACAGTCAGATTCATGACTGCTTGGTTCCAGTGATTCTGAATGTTCTGTTCTAGTGCCGGTACAACAAGAGGCATGATCACTTGGCGGTTCTGTGCGATCAAGCTGATAATGTGATCATTGTTCCATACGAAGAGTGCTCTTTCAGCAACCTGAAACCATACAACTTCTTAAAGCAATGACAACAACAAAGCCACCAACAACAAGGGTTTGTTAAGGAAACAACTGCAATATAAAAACTGCAGAAGAAAACCTTAAGGTTGAGGATAGTCAAACGTGTAATATACTGAGACATTCCAATGCTTAGTGCTGGTCCAAATGTCTTATGTTTGCCATATTTAACTGCATATAGGGGCCCCTATCAACAGCATCATTAAGTGGTGACATGATTGCCCACTGTTAGTGTCCACAATTATCTCAGATCATTAGATAGATGTTATTCATTTGGCATGTTATCAAGGTATAGCCTACAAACATTAGGCGCGGGAAGGGAGTAACATAACCTGGCTGTCAGAGTCAGGGACAACCAGTAAATGTATTTGAGATCATGATTCACCAACAGTAAGATTAGGTTTCTAGCAAGTGGTAGGAACAAGTATAGTGAACACACCAAAATCAAAATCTAACAGTTAATCTAGAATGAACCTAATTCCACATGGCAACTGGGTTACTGAAATGCATATTGCAACAGGCAACTGATCGTTTACTTAGATAAGATTTATCGGGGCAAGTTACCTGGAAGTGAGAACTAGTGATGCAGTGAGCAATCCGCCGGAACAATGGAACCATACATTTCTGGAATTCTGCCT
This sequence comes from Echinochloa crus-galli, assembly GCA_900205405.1. Classification (NCBI taxonomy): domain Eukaryota; kingdom Viridiplantae; phylum Streptophyta; class Magnoliopsida; order Poales; family Poaceae; genus Echinochloa; species Echinochloa crus-galli. Next base: position 948,679 of record OAMR01000423.1, read on the forward strand.
GGCTGGTAGACTCCAAGATCTCTTCAATCTCACTCAGAAACATCACTTCCTTCTGACAATTTGTTATTGGCCAATATCTTAACAAACCAATTATTACTGAGCTTGCAAGCTTTGGATCCTTTTCTAGAAACTGTGTCACACAGTAGGTCAACTGCTGGAGATACAAACCAACTGATTTTGGTTTGTGTAGAGGAATCAAAACTCTCCAAAGAAAGATTTTGTGCTCTTCCTTCAAAGGCAATGCAAAGCCACTAATGACACTGCCAAATACCTCCAGCAGCTCAGCAATACCATTATGCCGATCAGTCTCAAAGACAAACTGGTAGAATATATTGCTCACTGCTTTGCGGATGAAAGGACGGTGTACCATGAACTTCCCATATATCCTGTGCAGAATAGTTTTCAAACAATCCCTTTCTCTTGGATCCTCAGAATCAAGAAGATTAAGCAGCTTCACAATGAATGAGTGATCAAAGTGCTTCTTCCCTACCTTTGCATCCAAGGATGAGGATCCAATGAATTTCAGTAGTAGCTCATACACAAGCTGCAGATGGCACCATGCAGGATCGAACATCGGCTCATCCTCATCACCCTCACCACCACCAGATGAACCCCTGTAGTTTGGAGGGAACGCCCGGAACAGGTTGGTGGCACACATCCTAGCGCAGGCACCAATCGCCGCCTCTGAGAAGCGAGCGTTGCTAGATTCAACAAATTCTATAAGATCCAGCAACGCCTGCCTTTTGATATCCTTCTGCACCGAACTCTTGTTTGGGTCCGAGAAATCAAAGACGACACAGCATAGGCCCAACTTGCTGACGAACAGGTGCTGCTTCTCTGAGTTTGGGACGTCCTTGAAGGAAACCAACGGCTCGATGCCAGCCACAACACTTGAGGGGAAGACGGCAGATGACATGCGCCTAATGGCGGAGGCCGGGCGGGCAGGCGGGATGTTTCCACAGCTGCTCGTGCGATGTATTCCGGTGCCATTGCTGCGCTGACCCGAGTCCCCGGAGGCCGAGGACTTCCGAGGCAGCTTGCTAAGAAGTTGTTTCCACATCTTCCACAAAACCTCCTTTTCAGACCACTACCATAGCAACAACAGAGCTCGCGGCTGATACACCGAGATTAGCAAGATGGAGGAACACGCAGTGCTGCTAACCGAAAGATCTAAAATCTGCTCTAATGCGATAGCCAGACACTTTTGAGGAAGCAAGCTCAGATTTTTGTGACAGAAGAGCACAATCCGGGTAAATGCAGCTAAATCTGGACCCTGCAGATGCAGAATGAATCAAAGAAACCACGAACGACCTCTAAAACCACCAAGGATGGACAGGCTAGCCTTGAAATCTCGACCAAGAAGAGGAAGGCAAAATGGCAGCTCCAAATCCCGTGCTAGAGCCAAGAGGCCACCCCCAGGAAGCTCGGCTCCGCTCGGATCTGAGGCTGCAGGCCCCGCGCTCACTGGATCCGGGCGCCGGTGCGGCTGCCGCGGCAGATGGAGGAGCGGAGAGCTGGAGGCGGGAGCTACAGGACGACGGGTCTCAGAGAGGCATTGGGAACCGGATCGAAATCTGCAGCGCTGCGCTTTGTCCCCTTCTTCTCGAGAAGAGAGAGAGGGAGGGAGAGTGAGGAGAGGAGCAGAGGGGGGAGGGAGCGAGATGAGAAGGGGAGTGGGAGGGAAGGGCTTGTTTGTTGTTTCGTGCGGGGAATGGCTTGTTTAATCAGGGGACCCCGTACGGACGCGATCATTATGCGGCCGTCGCGACGTACGGCTCACGAGGGCCGTGCTGATTAGCAAATCGCCCCAAATCCGGTGCTTTCTTAAAAGCCAAGATCCTGGCTTTACTTCGAAATCAAACGCTTTCTCATCGACGATTAGCCTAACCTTAACGGGCGTAATTGCGCGAGAGTAAAGGGGTGCGAGTGCAAACGGGAAGCAGTGGTGGGTAGTGGTAGGCTTTAATCGGGCGCCTTTAATTCGAAAGGGCCGTGTGGTCACGGGCGGGGCGATCCCGGCCGTCCGTTGGATGGGGAGGCGGGGCGACCTCGCACGGACGGGGTCAGATGGACGGCTCCGTCCCCGTGTCCCGTGACCTCGGCACACGGTGGGGCGCACCCGGCGGTGAAAAGTGAAATAGGCGGTGGTGGTGGCGGCGGCGGCACGGGTACGCGCCGGACCAGCCCGTACCGTCCGGCCGTGCGGCTCCGTCGCTGTCGCGCCGCAGGGGGGCTGCGGTGCCGGGCTGGGCTGGGCCTGCAGCGACTAGCGAGCGAGGGAGCGGGCTTGGCCGCTTGGGCGTCGGGAGAGCAGGGGTGTGTCACCCACTCACACCGGACACTCGGGCGTCGGGCATGTGCGGCGGCCTGTGCACTGTAGCATGGCCCGCTACGCCGGGAGATGCATCGCATCCGTCGCTATCATGATCCCGAGACCATGAGACCAAGCAAGCTGCGTCTGGGACCCTGCGAGCGTAAGAGGTGGACACATGCACTTGCACAGCACGGTTAACTTGAAGACAAATAACTCACGATGATGAAACTTTTCTTACGTGTTACTCCCTCCGTCCTATAATATAAGTATTTTTTTATTTTCGTGTATCATATTTGGCTATCCGTCTTATTTAAAATTTTTGTGAAATATATTATTTATTTTTCTATGACTTGTTTTATCATTAGGTATACTGTAAGTGTGACTTATTTGTTTTATATTTTTATAGAAATTTTTGAATAAGATAGATGGTCAAACGTGATGTCTGAAAATCAACAAATGCTTATATTTCGGGACGGAGGAAGTATAAAATTTTTTCTTCCCATTTATACAATATTTAATTTTGTAAAATTTCTGATAAAAGTTTCTACTAAGACTGACTTTATACTTATTGCATGTCGAGTGGCGGGCTGGCGAACAAATTCCTAATTCCTACAGGTATTTTCAAAATCCAAACCCCTGCGGCCATTTTCTTTTCTGACCATCTTGGCTATGGTCCAGGACACCCATGCATTCATTTGAGGGAGGTGACGTGCTCTGAATGATCCGTGCTCATTGCGTCATTGACTGTAGCATGGGCCCTGTACCAGCTGTGACGAGGGAGGTGACGTAGTGTAGTGACACTCTTCTAGAACTATAGCACAAGTTTGTTTTACTTATTAAGAAATTAATTGGAAGGTGGAACCTAGTTTTTTTTTCTTGCTTCGCCGGTGAATCCACAAACCCTCTCAAATGGCCTCGATTCACGGCCAATGCATGTGAGCTGATCTTGTTAAGGCATATTATATACCGACGCTAATTATACTGGGCAATATCATGCACATATTTAAAGTCACGTAGATTTTTTGTTTCCAACATAACAATAAATTAAGACAGAGGAGAAAGTTGTATCAACTTGGAGATACTGGTTGGATACAAAATCCAACAATTGACGATTGTACACTAGCATTAGGCCATCAGATGGTTAAGTTATCTCATGGTACTTGCTTTGGGCCCATCGGCATAGACACATCATCATACAACAACAAAAAAATGCATTAGGGCTCCAAGAAACAACCCCATAATCTATACTAAAAGGATCCTAAAGAATTGAAAACGATTTCCAAAAAAAACCCACCCCCACCCTCTCACAGAGGCCCCACCTGTCAGATTTTTTTGGGTGGGGGACGTGGGAATGGTGGGAAAAACTTGATGTTTCTTTTAGTTCATTCTCCGCAAAACTTTTTTCACCCAACGTCCCGCGCAACCCACCTCCGGCCAGGTGGACCCCTAACTCCTCACATGCACACAATTATCCCGTATTGCTAATAGACAAAAGATTGAAGAGTTTTTCTCCATATAAATAAAGACCAACTACCTCGAAAAATAATGTGCCTCTAAATTTGAGAATAGCTAAAGCTCTATATACACGTGCGCACGTGCAACCAGCTAGTACTAGAGATAAACATACTATTCTCTATGTTTCATATTGTATGTCGTTTTGGGTTTCTAAATAATAGCTTTTGCAATACACCTGGATATACACTATATTTAGATATATAGAAAAACATATGTATCTAGAAATGTTAGAACAATCTATAATTCAGAACAGAGTTAGTATAATACTTGTATTATATGACATGACAATTTTGGAGAAAGCAACATGATGCAATGGATAGGGATTAGTATTTGAGTGATCCAAGTGTATTGTACGGTACACATTAAATGAGTATCACATACTAAGTTTTTTTTTCTTTTTGTCATGGAACCCGACTTGTTGAAAGCTGAACTATCCATGTCGCCTTAATTCATAGTCATCATATACGTTTGTAGCAATGACTATTATTTATTAGGATACACTTTCTCTATTCTATGTTACAATTTATTTAAACTTTTTAAAAACATAATTTCTATTTATACGTATAGATATAGTGTATATCTAGATAGAACTATAATTGGGGCAGAGAAAGAGTAACGAAGAACCTATCATACTATGCAAGTACGCATTATGATAATTGTGTTCTGGACTATTTTATAAAGTACAAATGACTGCGCTAGTCTAATTAGCTACTTCATCGGATGTCCTTTTTACGAAACATGGACAGCTGCAACGACCACAAACGTTTAAACTGTAACATAATAAAGCTACAGCGACGTAATTAAACTGTAACATAGTAAAGCTACAGTGACGCAAAAAGAAGAAATATCAACCTCCAGGTTTAAATACTTGCAGCAAACAGAAAAGAAAAGAATCATCAAGAAGGCCGGACGACGACGCGGAGAACAGGACGGCAGTCACCATCGTTGTTGCGGGCTTGCCGTAGTACTGTGTTTATCGAGAAGCAGGCCCAGCGCAGCTGGGCCCAATAGAAGGCCATGCCCTTTCCGACGAAGTGAGGTGCGCAGCTAGGCCCAATATAAGTCCATGCATTGCATTTTCGACGAAGTGAGTCCAACGGGCAGAAAACACAAAAAAACCGCCGTTGCCGGGGATCGAACCCGGGTCACCCGCGTGACAGGCGGGAATACTCACCACTATACTACAACGACCTGGTTGGAGACACAATGACACATCTATCATAAGTCTCTGATTACGGGTCTCCACCGCAGCCGCAGGCATGGATAACGTGCTACCCCGGCTGCCGTGTTGACTGCAGCAGACCAAAGTAGCGGCAAACACGAATGGGAAACGAAAATAGTAACACGCCTAGCCAGCAAGTACTGTACTACGATGCAAAGCGACGGCAGGTCTGAGTCTCAGCGCGCGCCCTCGACCACCCGCAGGGCCGCAGCGGACGCTAGTCGTGCCGGCAACGCCCATCGCTGATCGCCCAACTACTCGCCACGGCCTCTCGTCCTACGACGCAGCACGCCCCCGCGGCCCCGCCCCCGACCGCGTGGCGGCCCCTCATCTCTGCAGCGCCGCAGGGCACCCGGCAGCCAAGCCAACCAGGCAAGCGCACCAAGCCACCAACACCACTCCGTCCCCGCACGCCGCACGCGCGCGCGCGCGTGTCTGGTGTGCGGTGTGCCTCCGGCCCCTCCGGGCCGTGCCACCGCACGGCACAAGCCGGCCGCACTCCGGCTGCGGCGGCAGGGGCAGCACGGCCACGGTCCCCCCCGCGGCCCCGCCCCCGTCCCGTCCCGTCGCGCGCGCACGACCTTAAATTAAAGCTACGCGCGCGCTCCTGTAACGCCGCTGCCTGCGACGCCGCTGGACTGGTGATGAGGGGGGCGCCGCGCCGCGCCGCGCTGGGGGCAGCAGCATCTCGCGGATCACACGTCTTGTCCGCGCTGCCACCCACTGGCGACCGCGTCCCATCCGTGCCGCCTGCTGCGGGCAGGCCGCTGCCTCCGCCCATCCGCGGTGCCCTACTGCCCTCTCTCTCGTCTTTTTCCTTCGCGTTTTTTTACTCGCCGTGTACGACGCCCGCTTTCGGGAGCATCACGATCCACGGCGCCGGACGACGCGCGGAAAAAAAGGTCCTGGTTTACCTCGTCCGCTCCAAGTATCCTACTCCCCCGTACATTCCTACTCCGTCGAGCTGGAGCTGATGTACCGGTAAATTTTCAAAGCAAAGCGCGTGCGTGCGTGCCCGTTCCACGAGCAGTTGTGCTCGATGAACGGAGCGAGTCCACGTTTCACGGCCGTTGCGCCTGCGGGGGGTGCAGGACTGCTGGTGCGGCGGGGACGGCGTCGCGTCCGGCACCGGCAGGGGCAGCCCGAGGCCCAAGCCCTGCTGCTGCGCGTCTGTTGCGGCACGGCACGGCACGGCATCGATCCTTCCTGTTCCCGCATTAAGCCTCGCCCGTGTAAACCGTTGACTCTGCGCAGAGCCTGCACGGCATGCGGCACGCAAGATCTTTCCGGGATACACTGCACAGCGCGCAGTCGGGCCTGAACGTACAGGGGCACAGAGCCGATCCAGCTTCCTACGGCGGAGCACACACTTTGTCCCGCCCGTGCCCGGAGCGGATGCAGTATTGTACAGACAGGACCATGCGGGCATGCGGCGCCAGACGGGACGGCGGCAGAGACGGCGTATGTATCCCTACCAGTCCGCCACCAACACACCGTGCAGGCTAGGAATGCTTTGCTTGGTGTAGGACAAGGAGTAGCATATACTCGGAGTCGACCCCCATAATCTATACTGTCATACGGAGTACTTACCCATGGTGCTGTTGAAAAAAGGAATCGACTGAAATGTTGGGCTAGAGTGGAAACTACCAACTGTAGAAGAAGTGAGAGCATGGCCAGGTATATTCTTCAGGACGAGGTCGAGAGCCTCTTGCCCTCTTCAGTCCGGTTCTCAAATAACCGTCGGTTCCGTCAGCAGTCGCCGTATTGGTGCTGTCACGTACGCTTGGGGGAGGATACTTCCAAACAACACGCCTGCCGCGTCGCTCCGTGGTAGATTGTTGCGTAGCGCAGCTGCCGCTGCGGGAGCACGAGCACACATGCATATGGCGCGCGGATCACGAAGAAGAGCCCGCCGGCCGGGCGGGGCCGGGGACCCTACCTTTCATAGTGCGTGGGCGTCGCTCCGTGAGTTAGTGGTGTCAAGCGTCAGTCTCCGTCCATCGCCGCGCATGTCACCGCGCCCCCAGCAATCTGCCGGCCGCGACGTCGAGGCGGCCCGTCAGTCACCCGTCGTTTCTCCCGATCCACCCAACGTTTCTCCCGATTAAAAACGTTATTACCTACCGATTCTTTATTGTTATTACCTACCGGAGCTCCGACTCCGATCCAGCAGGGCACCGAGATTCAAGAGGTAGGGGTTGCATTGTCTGATCTGGTAGCATGAGCAAGGGCCGTGGCAGGCGCGGCGAGAGGCCAGACAAGAGAACAATAGGAGGAGCGGATGGCCGGGCACGGTCTCTCTGGCCGCTGGCTCTGGCTCTGGCTGCTGCGCGCGCTGCTTCCATCCGTCGTCGTCTCCATCCGCCAGCCCGAGGCAAGGCCAAGGCCGGCCAGCACCAGCGCCAGCGCCACCAGCGAGCGGAGCGGCAGCGACAGCGAGGCGAGCCTAGTGCTGTCACAGCGATTAAAAGCAAAAGCGTAAAGCGGCAGCGGCAGCGGCAGGAAGAGAGGAGAGGAGAAGAGGGCCGGGCAGACTGCAGAGGGCACCAGGGCATGCAGGGGGGAGCACGGGCGTCGCATGCATGCATGCACGAGGCAGGAGGGGCAGGGCCCTGCGCAGCCGCTGAATATTCCCTGCACCAGCCATTAACCGCCAGAGTTCGGACGAGGCAACGACAAGGCGCGACGACACCGTCACAGTAAATAACCGAGCACTAGGGCATGGCGCCGTTGCCTGGCCAACTTGCCGCCCGGGCGTGGCGTGGAGGCCCCCTGCACGTCGTCGCCATTGCCGGTCTGCTCTGTGCCGCTTGCCGCTAGCCTGCTTGGCTGCTACGGTCTACTCCTAAGGTGCATGGAGCCTGAACAAACAAGGAAAGGCCTGAACCTGAAGGGAAGAGAAGAGAAGCGGAGGATGGATGCGCGTCGCCAATTCAGAATTCTTCTTCTTCTTCTTTTTTCTTTTGCTTTGTGGCCTAACTGGCAGAGACCCGTTGCGGACTAGATTTTACCGAGAAAAGAAGGAGCGGAATTGTTGTGCAATAGGGTATATATTGTAACCTTCTTGGAGCATGCGTAAAGCATTCCATTTTCTGAAGATTACTAATAAGGATGCAGAGATAAGATGGGAGAAATTAAGCACATTTCCGCTCAGACAGAAGAGTGGCAGCATACGTGCTTCTGACTTCTGAGCTGTTTTTTATTTTAGTTACAGGGACAAAATAGCCCCGGTCCATTGTGCGTCGTAAAGACCAACAATACACTGCCAGCGTTCAGGTTTCGAAAACAAATCAGTACACCATCGCTTCTGTACCAAGTGAAAAGAAAACTAGCAGACTTGAGAAACTGGCGCAAAACTAGCAGACTTGAGAATCTAGCGCTTTTGCCCCCAACTTCCCGTCGTGCTGCACTTGGTTCTACCCCTGCAACTGATCCTCAACAAATTGTTTATATTTCTAGATCAAACAAAAGCACCTCTGAATATGAATTCGAGGCAAGATTCACGGGCGAAAGCAACACCGACAATGGCCACTGCATATTACTACCGCAGATGTACTCGTATCGATGGAGGAAACCAAGGATAAAAGAAGAGGAGGAGAAAACCAAGATACAATTACATGCTGGCATTTCCTGAAAGTTTCCAGGTAACAGGGGACATCACATCACCAATGCAAAATCACAGAGGCTAGCTACAAGGCATTACAAAAATGTAATCGCTGCATTCCAAACTTGATACTGCCTCTAACAATATTAATTATTATTACATCACCTAGAGGACCACTGAGATCTCCTGGCATTGCGAGCACGCACCTAGCCAAGAACACCGCATCCTCTTCAGAATAGCAGAAACAAAAGGAAGCAGAGAAGAAGAGGGCCGGGAAAAAAGGGAGAAAGACAAAAAAAAAAGAGTAAAAATGATGTAGCTAGGAAAGCTAAATTAGTAGTAGCCGCTAGTTAAGATACCTAAGAGATATATATATCTCGGACCATCAAGCCTCAATTCCCCCACGAAGCTCACACCATCTGCGTCGTCTTCCTCCTCGCGCTCAGCTCACGCATCGAGCGAGCAGAGGCCCAGCCGGCAGTTGGGAGCCGAAGGCGCGCAACATTCCTCCTATCTGTGCGGCCTTCCATCCAGCTCATTTCCTCTGTCGCCGCGCATTGGCCAGATACTCCTTCTAGAGCTCGCCCTGAACTCCATCCGCACAAGGAGACAGCGAGGGCTCCGAAGCAAGAAGGCTGGCTACAATCTGTGTCTTCCAAAGAGTGAGCTTACTGGGAGGGAGGACTGGAGACTTGCAAGAGAGAGAGCAGGGGAGATAAGCAAGAGACTGAAGAACAGAGTGGTGCTTATATACAAAGCCCCTCGCATGGCTGTGAGGTGAGGTGAAGATGGGGGAGAAAGCGATTGGTTTAACAATGGGCTGTGGCCTTGTTTGTGGTGGGAGCATAGAGAATGGGAAGCATGTTTGTGGGGGGACGCCAAAACGCACTTGCACGCCTTTCGAGGCGTGTTGGGGGCGATAAACAAGGGAATAAAAATGCTAGTAAACTGAATCTGAACGGAGCGTGTTGTGTGTTTTTTCCTCCTCCTCTCCGATGTGCAGCAGCATACTGATTACTGCCACTGAGGAGCTGGGCCATGGCGGCATGTGTGCGCCTGTTGTTGGTGCAGGGAGAAATGGACCTTACATTGGAGGGAGGAGGGAGAGGGACAGGGGAAAGGGCTGGAACGGGCTTTCTGTTTGACTGCCTTGTCGAGCTGCCTCCTCCACCCTCCTCTTTGCTTTTCTGGTGCTAAAGGGAAATATACTTTTCTGTCCTTGTGGCGCTGCCATGATCAAAATGATTGAAGAATGAGGAAACGGTATAATGGCTGACAGAAAAGTCCCTATGATTATCAAGCAAACTGGTCAAAGAATTGAGCCGGTAGAATACACATGGATTGATTATATATATTATTATATTGGAAGAGATCGATACGTGTATATTTTTTCTTCTAGGTCACTGTCGGTACACTACTGAAATACTATTTCTGAAGAACATCAATGCTGAGCAAAATCAAAATAGCTGATTTGTGGGATGCACTCTTCAAGGTCGTCCATAGCATTGGCCAGTACGAATGAGTTTCTAGATCAATGTCTTTTCCCTTTTCACCGCATTGAAAGTTGAGAGCTACTACTCTGCAAAGAAAATTGCTAATGCGAGAGTTGCGTGTGGTTTACTACTTGTGTAAATGCTTGATATGTTACTTTTTATCAATGTGAATGGGTCACTCGACCTAACAAGATGGCGAGCTTACCTGCCGAGCTATACAAATAGCTGCATGCATGAGGATGAAGCAAACAATAAGTAATTCATGATGGCTCACTTTCGTGCAGACAGGGATCACTTGACTAAGGATAACTCATTGGCCTGTCAATGGTGGTGTAGCTTCCATCTGTCGGAGTAGTAGGGTTTAGGGTTTGTTAAAATGGGGATTAGACCTCAGCTTAACCGCACTTCTGCAGTTCTGCATGTGCGCTGCACTTAGTAGCTCCTCGCTTAATCGGCCATGGAAGCTTCACTCCCTTTCTCTCTCTACCCATTCCCAGCATGCAAAGTAGAGGTAACATGCGTGTTAACACTGTCAGAGGGAACGGTCCCAGTCTTATGCAACTTTTTAACCTTCCTTTGCTTTGTTAATGATTTTCCCCAAAAGTGACCTGCTGGTGTAGAATAGGATTCTCCCCATGATCGAAGAGAAGGGGGATGCTCGTTTAATTTACAGGCAGTTTTGATGACTTTCATGCAGTGGCGCCATTGAGGACAGGAGGCGCCTCAAATGGATGGGAGTATTGGTGCGTGTAGTGCTTCTTTGCAGGTCTCGAGAGACGAGAAAAACAATGGGCTTGCCAAGTTGCCATGGATGACAAAGCCACGATCCACAGCTAGCTGCTTGCTTCAGAGAGAGAAGACGAACAAAGGACTGAGCTGCTGAGCCATATATCAAGGAAGGCGTTCATCCATCATGTGCATGCATGTTTAGCAGCAAAACGTACACTTTTTTTTTGAAAAAAACAAAGCATACGCAAACGGTCTCATCCCTTTCAAGGAAGAAAAAAAATGAAAATGACAACACATAATTTGTATTTTTAAAAAAGAAAACGGTGACCGCAACCTGCTGCCGTTGTGAGTTACGTTGGAGACGATACTGTGCCGCAGACATTCGGTAATGCATGAACAGGTGATAACAGTAAGCTGCATACGGAGTAGGAGTACATAAACATGGAGGACGACCATTAGGCCTCCTCCAATGACTGTCTCATAAGCTAAGCTAGCTCATAAATTTTTTAATCTATGAACAGTGCAAAAAGCTAAGAGCTGTCTTTTGTTTAAGAGATAGTCTCATACACGTATTTTGAGATTTTGTGAGGATGACGTGTGGGGTCATTCATGTTATGAGCTTTCTGTAAAGAGCTAGATTATTGGAAGACCTGTCTCTTAAAATGCTTAGAGCTAAAGTACTAGCTCAACCATTGGAGGAGGCCTTACAAATGGAGGACTGCAAGGACTGAAGGAGCAGTCCCTATCAGGGGACGAAAAGCCTCGGCGGCTGGTGGTCAAATTCGATAGATTCTCTCTCTCACACTCTTCAACTCTTTCGAGAGACTCTGATCGAAGGCTGGCCGCTTGGCTGGTGCTAGTGCCGGGCTGTTGGCCACTGCCGCCGGGCCGGGCATGCCAATGGCCTGGGAACGTGTTCGTCTGCTCTCTTGTCGTTCCGGGTAGGTGATCAACTTTAGGATGCATCCATGCATGCATCAGAATGACAGGAGGTGTGGGAGAAAGAGGCATGATTTTTCAGCGGGTTCGCGACGAGCAGAAAACGAAAGGAGGGCTGGCTTTCCTTTGTCCAACACCCTTTTTTCTCTTCGTTTGGTGCCGGGAATGTGCACGCGGGAAGTGGCGCTGTGTTGTATGTGTGGCCGTGTGTAGAGCCTAGCAAAGCGCAAAGCATCTCCCTCCCTTTTGTTCGCTTGTGTCTGGTGTCCTCCTCTTGTTTCTTTGTTTTGTTCCCGGGGAGAAGCGTGGTTCGAAAGGAATTTTGTTGTAGCACCATACCCAGAGAACAAATGCTGATTCATTTTGCCGGGTCCTTTTGTATACACTAATATGCAGGCAAAACAATTTAAAATGTCCTGCGAAGCGTGTTGGCTGAGAGTGAAAGAAAAAAAAGCAGCAACAACCGTCACCTACTCACATGGAGGTCTTTGAATGTGAGAAAACAACGGAGGAGATAAGGTAGGGAAAAAAAACGCAGGGAGATGATCGACAGCGGTGGAGTAGACTACTACGGAGTATTGATCCTTTTTCTGCTCAACTCTGATGATCGGCAAATCTGCATACCAAAAGGAGTCCATCATACCTGTCTGCCACGCCCGCCCAACGCCTCTCCGCCACCACCTTTTCGTCACCGCCCCCGCGCGCGCGCCTGCTGTCAGCCGCCGATCGAGCTCGCACCTATCTCGCCCGCATGCTAAAGCAGCAGCAGCGCAAACGTGAAGCAAACGTTCGAAATCAGCCCCATGAGTCCAATGACCCCATCGGTACTAGTCGTGTGCATGCATGTTCCTGTCCACCACGTCGGCCACGCTCGACATGCGTCAGGAGCACGTAACCTTTGCATGCTCCGATCCGTTCTCTTGGAAGCAAAGGGAAATCTCCCAGGGCCGGCCACGCGTGGCGTGGCGACGTGCCGGAGGCGCTGGAACTCCAATAAGATAAGAAAAAGAGACCGGCCGGGCCGGGCGCGGCGGAATCGGCGACGCCACCGGCGGAGAGAGGCGAGGGAAAAAGGCGGTGCTCCGCGCGCGCGAGCTGGGGAGTAGAATAAGGTCAATCATTGGGCACTCAACCGCGGTCCACGTCCGCGGTGATCCCGGCCACTGTTGGCGATGCGATGCGATGCGAGTGGTCCGTCCCCTCCCGCCCGCACGTCTCTTTTCGCCCGTGCCGAGCGCGACGCGAGCAAGCCGGCAGGATGCAGAGGCACGCGCATCCGGAGCCGGCTCCCGTCCCGGGTCGCACGAGTCGCCGGCAAGCCAACGGCGGCGGCACGCGAATCCCGCCAACTCTGCAAGTCTGCCGCACTTGCCTGCAAAGGTGTGTGTTTTTTGGAGCAAAGCCTGGGCAAGTCGTGCGACCCTTTATGGGCCGAAGGACTCCTTCAAGACATCGCTGGATGGGCCGAAGACGGATGATTAAACTCGGAGCCCACACCGCGATAGACGGGTGGAGAAGGAAAGAAGGCTGCTGAAGATAGTACCACATCGGGGAGCAGCGGTGATGGGATAACGGGGAGTACTACAAGAGGAAGTGCAGATGCTCGTAACCAGGGCACGCAGCTGCGTGGTGAGCACAAAGCGAACTATTCTTTCGCCTTTTACTAAAGAATACCGTGTATTCGCCACAATCAGCAGCATACGCTAATTTTTGGAGGGAATCCACCTGTTTAAGGAGGACCTCAACAAACTACAATCAAATTTCGTTGAGTTCTAAATCAAATTTAGTTGAGTTCTAAAAGAGCTCTGAACTTCTATCAACGCCTTGGGAGGGCAGCAGTGCTATAAAGGGTACGTTTGGTTGCTCATGGGATGCACCCTTTCGTTGGTTGCCTGTATATGCCTCATCCAGGCTCGGGATGCACCCTTTCGCTGTTTGGTTGTCTGTATATGCCTCATCCAGGCTCACGGGATGCACCCTTTCGCTGTTTGGTTGCCTGTATTACCTTCGGAGCCTGCTCACGGGATGCACCCTTTCGCTGTTTGGTTGCCTGTATTACCTTCGGAGCCTGGCTCACGGGATGCAACAAGGGGCTCTCAGCCTGGCTCCAGGCTCACGGGATGCACCCTTTCGCTGTTTGGTTGTCTGTATTGCCTTCGGAGCCTGGCTCACGGGATGCAATAAGGGTGCGATTGGTTTCCTTCCGAGCGGAGCCTGGCTCGCACCAGACAACCAGGCTGTCGTCAGGCAGGCCAAGCACATGCAAGGCCAGTTAGTTTGGTTGCTTGCTTTACTCGGCCAGGCCACGGAGAGCATGTGATTGTTTGCCTGAATGTTGGACCAGAACAAGTCATTTCGGTCATGCATGTGCATCTACTACGCCCGCGTGAGCCAGGCTGAGGAGAAACGGAGGATTTCTTCGTATCTCCAGAGCCAGGCCGAGCGGAGCTTTTTGCACGGCACGGGCCAGGTCCAAAGACGGTTCAGGCAACCAATCGCGAGGGTGCTGCATCTCCAGAGCCTGGATGAGGCTAGATACAGGTATCCAATCAGGCCCTAAGGGGCTCTCAGCCTGGCTCCACAGATACGTAGATTTTAGGCGTTTCTGGAGAGCCACGCTCGCGGGATGCAACAACTTACGCGGTTGATAATGTGATTAGTACTTGATTAGTAAATATTAAATCTAAATAATATGTTTTAAAGAATATTAAGGTGTAATAAGATAAAATAAGGGTCATAAGGGTGTAATTTTATAAAATAAATATTATAATAATATTATTGATTATTTTTGTATCATGTAATATAACTTCATGCAACCAACCAAGCACGATCTCTTATCAGCCAGGCTCTTCGCATACAAGCAACCAAACACTCTGCCATTGCATACGCTTAGCCTGGCTGAGTTGAGTCAGGCTCTCAAGATACGAGCCAGGCTAGAGCATGTAGGTAACCAAACAGACCCAAAGTGATCCAGAACAAAGCCTGCACCCTAGGATACTAACGCGTTCGATTTACGAAGATATATGGAGATAGCAACAGCAGATCATATAGGAAGAAGATATATGGCGCTGCAGCAAAGGATACCAGCGCGTTCGACTTACAGCAGATCATACAGGAAGAAGATATATGACGCTGCAGCAAAGGATACTAGCGTGTTCGATTTACGAAGATATATGGCGATAGCAATGGCAGCTCACCTGAAAACCTACAACAGATCATACAGGAAGAAGGTATATGGCGATAACAATGGCAGCTTACCTGAAAACCTACAGCAGATCATACAGGAAGATTACAGAAAAAGCAAGGCCTTGGCCGGGCACGGCTTTGGTGTGTGGATGTGGGTGCTCGCGCCGCTTGCCTCACCCACCAGGCCACCACGTCTCTTTGCCTGCAGTCTCGCAAGTCGCAAAGTCCCGCCAACGGCGGCCTCTCGCTGCGAGCCCACCTCGCGCCACAAAGACGTTCTTACCTTCTGATGAAACCCTCGACGGGCCGGACTCCGCCAAGATAATGAATGATGATGGGCCGAGAACGGGTGAATCAGAGCCCACTGCGATACAAGCAGCCAAGGGGATTGCGTACTATAAAGCGGAGGGCCGTGGCCAGGGCAGAAAGCACGCAGCTGCGTGGTGAGGACAAAGCGAACTATTCTTTCGCCTTTTACTAAAGAATACCGTGTGCTCGCCACAATTAGCAGCATACGCTAATTTTTTTAGGGTGTTCTCCAAACAGGAGGACCCCAACAAAATGATTTCAAACTTCTTCCAATTTCAGAATCTTTTCAAAGCAGTTAAGTTTCTTTTGCTGCTCATTTTTTAAGGGTGTTCTCCTATTCAGGGAGGACCCCAACAAGATGTTCAAATTTCTTCCAATTTCAGAATCTTTTCAAAGCAGTTAAGTTGCTTGTTCCTGGATCTTGGACCCCAACAAGATGTTCAAACTTCTTCCAATTTCAGAATCTTTTCAAAGCAGTTAAGTTGCTTGTTCCTGGATCTTTTGTCTTACAAAGGTTAGACATCTGAAATTCAAATCTACTGGGTTCTGAAAAACAGGAAAATGCTCTCGCCCAGTTCTTGTTTTAGTATCTGTAGAGTACACGTACCCGAACGACATTGCGAGAAACATGACATCTACCAATTAAATCTGGAACAAAACAAAGGAGAGAATGCAAAAAATCTATTCGCATATTCAATGACATGGAACACAGCTTTAGTAACGTAACAAGAGAAGTTGCATCAAACCCGACCAACCAAGCTTCATACTTAACAATGGAAGATATATAAGAGTACAGTGGACGCATGCCTCTTTTACTTAAACAACAAAAACCTTCTTCCATTGCCCAAATCAGAAGACATACTGGTATAACATTGCTATGACAAATCTGACATTATCAGACATGCTAATGGCTAATAGTAAGATTTTCCATCTCGTTCACCACATCATCAGCTAACTCAGCCTCCAGAGATCCAAGGCACTTCTCGAATACTTCCAGGGCTGCAAAGGCGTTTGCAGGTGAGCCACCAAGGTGCCCTATTTCCTGGCGCATCCCATTGACGCCCTCGTACAGTCTTTTCACAGCGAGCTTCATCTCACACACGTCTTGTGGTGGATATACAGAAGCCCCGAGATCATTGACTTGGTCAGCAATCTCCTTGCAATGTCTCAGCAATTTTTCCATTGGTTCAACTTTGTCCTCGTTAGCGCCGTTCTTGTTACCTGAGCTTTTGAGCAAGCCAGTAATGAAACGTATTGCCTCTTTCACCACAACCAGCGAATCAGATACAACAGTGACAACCAACTTAGCAACAGCAACCTCCTCTTCAGTGAAATCATCATCATCATCCATATCAACATCAGATGATATCTCATCTCTATCAGAACAACTCGCCGTGTCAACAACACCACTGGAAGACTTTTCAGCAGTACTATCACCAGAATCACCAATAGGGAGCTCCTTCATCTCCCGGAGAATATCTTTCAGACAGACACCTATCTGGGTCATGGCTCGTCCTATGGCAGTACAGTTCGATGTTGGAACCTTCTTGAGAGCAGCACAAGCTTCCCATACAGTTCCTGTGACCTGGGGTATAGTTGTGTTTCTATCAGGGCTGCGAGATTCTGCATCCGATTAAAAAAAGGAAGTGTTAGCCCAACCAAGAATCTCCTGAGGGATCAAAATGAATAAACTGCAAGGCTCGAAGGTCTGTGAATGTGATAATTGCTTCACTGTTATTTCAGATGTCCTTTACCATGGGTTAGAATCACAATTCAGGTACAACTGACACCAATAAAGTCCAAGCTTTATACCTAATCGCGACTAATTGTTTTCCATATAAAAACCAGTAGGACTATCAGGAGGCATTGTTTTTAAAAAGTAACAGCACCTGGCATGTTTTTACGTACCATAAGCAGAAACAGCATGCTTGAATAACAATAAGCTAGAGTCAACCACGTTTTTTGCGGAAACACAGATGGACTTGTGAAGAGTAGGCCCAGCACCGACCATGCTTCCATGGCAAACCAAAAGGAATCCTTGCAAGGTATTGAAATATGCTTCGATGTTCTCCTTCAAGGTCTCTACATTAGGCAAGTCGCCACTCCAGAGCATTCCAGCTGCAGCAAAAGACGGCATCAACCATCAAAGCAAAGCTCCAACATAAACAAGTATCACTCTATCACAACCTGATGGACTGCATATACTACCATAAAAACTAGCTGACAAATTGCCAATTCCTATGCAAATAACACAAATACTCTACTAAATTCAGGAATCAAGCTATGCGAAATCCGCTAATTGCTTAGTTAAATACAACACCCGAAGTTGACTTCTTAAGGGGACACTGATTCACACAAATTAAATTTTCCTAACCTGTCAAACTTCACATCCATTACTTCCACTGAAATCAACTAATTTAAACACACCAGTGTACGCCAATAGAAATTCCCCATCAATTTAAGCTCGGGAAATTAAGGACAGAAATCGTTATATTTTGCCCTTACCGACGGTGGCCTGCCTAGAGACCTGGTCGCCGAGCTTAACGACATCGGACCACTCCGTCCGCTCCAAGCTCCCGGGAGCCGCCTCCGCCACCATCTGAACAAAAAAGAGCGAACAAGCGCGTGAGCGGCGCCGGCGAGGTCTTCGCGTGGGATCGGAGCTGGGACAAGAGCGTGGTAGGTTGGGTCGTACCTGGAAGGTGTCGTTGATGGTCTGGAGATGCGAATCCAGGAAGCGGGACAGCTCGCCGCCGCCCGCAGCTTTCTTCGCTCGTCCTCCTTTCTTCGACATCGCGGTGGCGCGTCGGGGCCGCGAAGAAGGGGGCGGCGAGAGAAGCCGACGGGGACAAGCGGCGGCGCTGCGGCAAAGGGGAAGAAGGGTTTAGGGCTCTCGGGCTTCTCGGTTGGAATTGCACGAGCCGTAGGAGTTGCATAAAGATTCGTGCGACTTATTAGCGTTTACTCTTCCGCGAGGAGTCCCTACCTGTACCTCTCCTGTTCGGTTTTGTTTGAACCAACGAAAAAATTACTGGATACTCACCAGTCACCACTCTAAAATTGACTCAGATTTTGGCGTAGTTTCTTCATGTTCTATTTATTTAAATTGAAAGTTGGTGAATACTTAGACTTATGGATACCTTGTTTGGCTAGACACTCTTTCACCTCTAGTGATCTACTTGAAATTAGTGGATAGTTATCTCATCACCACCCCGAAATTGACCAAGATTTTTGGCATGTTTTGTACTGGGCACTACCAAGCAAAATGCTCCACCCAAAACGCTCACTACAGCGGTACTCATGTGTACATGGCGACGGCGTGGCACATAAGGATGGAAAGAAATCGAGGGGCTTTCAAGGGAAAGCTTTTGAGACCTGACCAATGGCTTGCGCTCCTCCGGGAAGACATCAGCGCCCTGCATTGGGATAGAGGCATAGAGGTCCTTCTGTTTCTATATGTTAGAGCTGAGAAAGTCTATTGATTTTTGCAATATCGACCTATTTGTAACTTGAACACACGCTTCCTTCTTAAATGCTAAGCATTGCTCCTGCACTTTTTTCAAAAAAAAAACGAGCAAGACTATTTTTCTCAACTTTCAAGTAGTATTGATATTGAATTTGCTTTGACTTTACTAAGAAAACAAAACTGGTGAGAGAAACCGAATAGCAGATAAGAGATTTATGCATTTTGTTTCTATAAGAAATTTAGAACCCAAACATGCAGTGACATTGCTTTATTGGATAATCACACCAGGTTTTCATGCTGCAATATTCTCAATTATTCGTCAATCTCATGCCGACAACAATGACCTATTGTGAGTTGTGACAAACCAAGTTCCTGCCAGGAGCAGCAGAAAAATGGGCTCCCTTAGGCTCGAAGGTCTGTGAATGTGATAATTGCTTCATTGTTATTTCAGATGTCCTTTACCATGGTTTAGAATCACAATAGATAAATCCTTGCTATCTGTCACAGCTGCTTTCTCCGGAATTTTTGGTGATTTCTCCATGACCATGCTAGCAAAAAAATCACAAGAGCAATCCCCACCGAGCTCCAAAAGATGATCAACCAGGTAGGCATTGGGTCATGAAATAACCCTGCTCAAAATTGATGAATGTCAGGCAAACAGTTTGCAAGTATACATCATATCATATCTGAAAAGATTACTAGAAACTTGAAATGGAGAAGCTCACCGTGCCCAAACTTCATGCAGATAAGCAACTCCACTATGCATATAGCCAGAGAAAGCCAACAAAACGCTCCAACTTTCTTCACTGGTTTGCTGTGATAATCAAAACCATAATCAAATATTAGTAAATCCATCAAGAAACGGAGTTAAAAGGCCGTTCATGCGTGTTGTTGCTAACAAATGGGCACTGTAAGCCTAACCTGTCTTGTAAGTAGGAGTTGTACTCACGGATGGTTGGGATAGCAATCAGCCACCAGAGGATCAACCTGTACACAACCAACGGATTCCTTGGAGGGATCCATAGGCAAAACTTCAGGAAGAATGTGTTAAGCTCCACGGTCATGAACACAACGCAGAGGAACATCACTTGGATGAAGCGCAGTGGACCCATGAAAGGATGCCACTGATCCTTATCCCATTGCGCAGGAGTAAACTGACTCAATGATCTTTTCACCTGCAAGCCAATCAAACAGTAAAAACAACCAGCCTGGCCAGTCTGCACAAAGTGCGTTCAAGTTCTAAAGAGAGTAATATCAATTTACCCTATGGATTCTCAAGCTGCAAATGTCAAGGTACTTCTTACAGTCATGAAGCTTCAGTTCATGTTTATAACCTTGTTTTATATCATTACTTATTTGGAAAATATTCCTTCTGAACACATCTTCAGACTTTTTAATATTCTATTCATCATGTTAAGATAGAAAAATTTCCACAAGTTGACTCAATAATAGGTACAATTATTTTTGCCCTAGGACAACATATGGGCAGGCCTGATTACAAGTTTGGTTGTCTGAAACAGATGCGACTATTCACATGTGGGGTGCAAATTATAAGATAACAGTGCATGCACAACTCCATGCAAAAAAAAAAATGAATTGGGAAGAAACTTCAGGGTTCAATAATGACAAAGAGCAGACTTGGACAGCGCAACAGAAATGTAAAACAGGCCCACTGGGAAAGCCTCACATGTTGTCTGGCATCTCACATGCAAGAAGTCAAAGCAATTTACTTTTGCTCAGTAAACTGCATTGCTTTGGAGTCACTTGTCTTGGACTATCCTTTGGAAAGGCACCGTCCTCATTTAGAGCAGTATGCATGGTTGTAATTCGTATGATAATTATAATGCAAGAACCAAGGGAAAGTTTACAAGTACAGAGGATGTGATTCTCTGGACCATGGTAATAAAAGATAAGTGGAAAAGAACGGGATATTGTTGTTCTATTTTACTTGTTTCAGACACCAGCATTTCAGCAGTCTCTAAAAAATGCATTCGTTCGTTGTTTTTTCTATTTATGTATATGCTGGAAAAACACATAAACAACACAACTTTCTCATAATTGCCAACGTTTTGAAATTTTGACTGGAAACAAAGGCCTTATCTGTACAGCAATAAAATTACAAGAAGATTACTTAGCTATAAGATGGAGAAACCATTTGTCTGTACAGCAATAAAATTACAAGAAGACTACTTAGCTATAAGATGGAGAAGCCTTTAATCTGTTAATTTATTCTCAGTAAACATACCTTACCCATGATGCTTCGCTGACGGCTCAGTCCAACCCATTCATATGTTTTGCCATCAAAGTAACGAACTGTGTGCATTCCTGCCCAAATACCTGCATCAAAAATTCAAATCACCAAATAATAACTATCATAAATGTTCCAGCAATTCTTCTTGAACTGCCAAGGCCATGTGTATTTAACAAGCCATGTGTATTCAACAAGCTCAAGATGTTGATTTGTTCAATAGAATATTTACTTTCTAGGCATCAAGCAACATAGAATTAAGTATTATAGTCAAATAATGCATGTCAGAGGTATGTCAAACACGTATTAGTTTTTATTTTCCTTACTGACTTGTTGTTACATCATGCATTATCTTGAAGATTATCAAGTCACAGCTGATAGGATCCGATGCAAAGAAACTGTATAAAATCATGCAAATGGAGAACACGTCGATTACTATAGCATGCTTAATTCTAAGTTACTAATGAACTACAGATCTCACTAATATCAGCAAGGTAACTGAAGGTATGAAACATAAACATTAACTATCCTCGAATGTCTCACCAAACCAATTGCAGATCAAGATATCCAAGATAATGCTATCCCACCAGCACTCATTAAAGTTTGGCAACATATGTCTGAACGTCAGCTGCAAAATGTCATAGTAAGCATACTTCCCTGTCTAGGAGGTGACAAGAATGAAAAGATAACTTTAATGTCCTTTCCAACAGGGCACCCAGATCTAACCTCCATTAGTTCAAAGCCAATTGACAAGACCCAAAGGAGGAGTTGATTTCGTATCATTACAGCTTTGCCCCACCACCCAAGGATATGTGCAACAACAAATTAATCAAACAATGTCTCCTATACATAGATCAGACAGTCTAGTTAAATAGAGTAATAGGAATGATGATAACCAAAGAAGTATGCATCTTCAGAGAATAGGAAGGTTCATCCGGAAAATCATACATAAATATTTATGAACTTGTTTTTAGGGTTTTCTGGAACATACAGACGGCAATCAGCTCCATACGATCTCTCCGGCAATTCTACATTTGGATAGGAAAAGATCTATCACCACCACTAATCTCTCTATAAAAAAACATAAATCTAATGTTTCATGTCAAACTATTTAACATAGAGATGATTTTACCAACTCCAAGTTCAGGGTGGAGGTGTTTCATGAACTGGCGAGCATCGTCACGGTTCTGGAAAATGAGCACCAAATAAGAGCCCAAAATTAGTTAGCTAAGATGCCTTCACACTTGAGTGCCCAAATTAATCAAGTCATTTGGAAAAAAAAGACTGAATCGCTTAGGTAGATAACCTGGAAAAGAAGAAAAGTAAGGGCAACGAGGTAAACGACGGCCAGTCCATGCACCAGGCGCCAGACAGCAGGATGGGGCCTAATAAGTATCCTGTGACAACATTGCCAGGGCACTGAATCAGTATCGTCCAAACATGTCAGCACATTGACCTATACTGATGTACAATAGTTTTATGGGAGCTAAAAATGGCTATGGGTTGCCATGCAATATTGTGAAGTCAGAGAGATAAGGAGCAGAAATCTTGCAGCAAGTACAGACAGACAGTAAAGATGGCACCGTGTCCCTCTGGGTAATTTGTCTGCTACCACTTAAAACGGCCTGATCCACAACATGCACTACAATACTGTGGCTTGAGAGCAACATGACAAACGAGAAGTGCTGCACTGATAATTCTCAAATGTTCGATTTCCATTAGAAAAGGAGGAAAAAATTACTCACGTTGAAGGCGCCTGAAGCGTGCAGTAGGCAAGGAAGACTGCAATCATAGACCAGACCCCCCTGGAAAGTTTAGTAAGAGAAGATGAGTCAGCATCACTCACTCTCTCCAATCATTGTGCAATGCAGTGAGGTAAAACAGCTCGAGTCCAAAAGGCAGCATCAGAACAGAATAGTATCCTGATTATCTTTTCCGCTTGGAATAGATGAAAAGTAGACCGTTTCTTCTTTTATTTCTACTTTTGAAAGTTCAGTGCTGCCTAAACAAGGTAATAATAAAATCTTGAGATGATTCAGCCATACCTCTTGATTGATGTCAGGCTACTGTGAGCAGCAGCCCCTTCAGGATCAAGTGCTCCACTTGCCCAGCTGAAAGGGAAGAACAATTGAATCTGAAGTTAGATGAGATGGCACCACGAGAAAGTGGAAAGGAAGAGGATGCCCCATGGTACGGTTGGTATGTATCCACCGCTCGACAGCCTACAAGTCACTCATGAATTGCATGTGTGTGGCGCATCCCTGGGACTGGGATAACTTGGGATTTGGGTTTGACAGCTAATGTTTGTACCTTAGATTTAGGACCAAGCTTTAGATTGAGGTCCAAGCTTAATTGGTACTGATTCCTGCTCCCATGAAGTGGTAATTCCTTTTTTTTCAGGGCAGTAAAAAAATTCTCGATGAGTCTGTTTATTTATCTTATGAACTGAAAATAAACCTCTCATTTTGAGCTGCTGAAGTGCCCAAGGAAAATAGTGTGTAAGACAGCTTTTAGAGCAAATTTCAGATGATTCCATTTCCAGGAAAATTTCAGAACAGTTTTGGCATGAGATGCTTGAACGAGAACCTGGTTCTCCACAGCCACTCGTATTTGACGTGCCAATCCATTGATCATGCTCCAATTATTCAGAAAGCTCGATCCTTTAGCACATACTCACTAAATTCCAACCAAAAACTCTCTCTTTTTTTAAAAAAAATAGGAAAAATAAAACAAGGCCACAAGAGTACATGGCTGCCTTTCAACTCTGACACTGTTGCAGCACCTGGTATCCCTGGCAGCTCTTGTACTTCCCTAGCACAGGCCTTTTCGCACCCGTAAAATTTTCCACCATCAAGCCCGAGCAGTACGACCACGGTAGCAGAGGCGAAACGAAACAAGGCTCTCTCTCTCTCTCAGCCCCCCTGGGCGCGAGAAACAGAGCAGCAGAGGAGCAGGAGGAGGAGAATTTGAGGGCGCTTACATGAGAAGGCAGGCGCCGACGAGGAGCACCGAGATGGTGTGCGGCTTGTAGAGCCACGCCGTCCACGGGTCGTACTCCTCGGCGGCTGCAGCGGCGCCATCGGTCTCCGCCGGCGGCCTCCTCTCCTCGTCGTGCCGCGCCCGGTGCCTCGCCTCCATGGCACGCCTTCAGCGGCTCAGCGAGAGCCCGAATCAAGAGGGAACAGCCGAGAGCCGCCTGCGCCCTTTGACAGCAGAAACCGCCGGAGCCAACACCTGTCAGAGCCTCGAGAGAGAGAGGGAGAGAGAAGGCCTGCAAAGCGCCAAATTTACCAAGGCCGCCGCGGCACCAAGTCAACAGCCGTTGCACCTGGGGGGCAAGGGCAATAAAAGAAGATAAAAGGAGATGGAGAAGAAGCGCCGGCGATTTCGACATGCAAGGATGACGCAAACGTACCGCCGAGGTAGCCGAGAACCCGAGGAATCGGGGCGTTGGAGAGCGTATTCTACCCGTGCCGTGCGGCTGGTTGTTTGGCCTACGCGATCCGACGGGACACCATCATCATCATGGAGACGGGGGGCAATCGACGGTGGCAGGCGCCGCGCAGCGCGCACTGCAATCCGGGCCGTCGCGCGCCGCCGCGAGGCCGGGAATTGGGAAGGGCGCGCGCGCGCGAGGTGCTGGGACGAGAGGGGAGGCAGGCAGGCGGGGGAAGAAGGCGGGGGAGGGTGGCGGTCGCGTCTTTAAAAGAAGGAAGGGGGGAGAGGGCGACGCGAGGCGAGGCGAGGCGATCAGGCGATGGGGCTCCCCGGTAACCTGCGCGATCGATCGATCGACTCGGTTCCGTTCCGTGGTTTTTGCGCGTCTTGCACGTAAAAACGCAACGCGTCCAGGCCGGACTCCCATCCCGTCCCAGATTCCCAGCCCGCCGACCGCCGAGGCCGAGCCGCCGGTTCCCGAGCACGGAGCACCGCACCGCCGAAGGAAGCCAAGGCAGCAAGGGGATCGGGGCCGCGCGGCGGCCGTCCCGGCGGCCCGCTGGGGTTGCCCCATGTGTACCCCGGACGCTCTGGCAGGGTCCCGGGCTTCGGGGGCTGGCTGGCCGCTGGCGCACCCGGTAGGGGCGGTACTATTATTCCTCGAGGCCGCCAACTACTTTTGTTTCTTGTATTTGTGCGCTTTCCACACCCCCAAATCTCGGCCCCGTGCGCCACCAAGTGGCTTGCGATTCACGTAGTTTGGCCGGGCTACGGCGGCAGGTGGCTAATCAAGGGGTGGTAAACTATATGCCATCTTGCGAGC
Source organism: Echinochloa crus-galli (assembly GCA_900205405.1). NCBI lineage: Eukaryota > Viridiplantae > Streptophyta > Magnoliopsida > Poales > Poaceae > Echinochloa > Echinochloa crus-galli. The sequence goes on from OAMR01000423.1 coordinate 973,965, forward strand.
TGGCTCGTTAAGCTCGTTAAGCTAGAGTTAAATTTAAATTACTATAATAATATATATAATATAAACATTTATAGTATTTATATGATCCATATCTGTAAAATCTACTATACTATACTATAATAATAGAATATAAATATAACATCATCTATAACTATGCATATATTATACATTTATTATTATTAACTAGCAAATATGCTCGTGCGTTGCAACGGGAAGAAAACTATATTCACGTGTTAGCATAATAATCATGTTCTAAGACCCCATAGCTAGTGGTGGCGCTAGAATCAAAATCTACCTATGAAGAATCTAGCTCATCTTCTAAAGCATTTGTTATTCGAAACAAGTATGGTGTAAGCTTACCATGTTTTATACACATCCATATAGTCATCGACGTTGTATAATTATGTATTGGTTTTTCATGTATGTCATTTATGGACAAATAAAATTCTATAAGCGAACGAAATACCTTGTTTCTTTAACTAAAATCAGGTAAAACTTATTGATTATTGTGCCTCATATAAGTGATGCCCGTGTTGAAGAACCATACTGTAGCGTGCGGAACCAAGGAAACGAGTGCCTATGCATGCGGCCCACCCAAGCAGTAAAATCCTCGGGGGTGTTTTTCTTTTGGTTTTGCCGTGATTGTGGTAAAGCCATGCGTTTTTTCTATGTTTCACGTAACGACGGGGCTCTCTGGTTTTGACGGATTTTTTCTCTCGGGATTTTTAGGTCGGCTCGAATTAGGAAACGAAGGACGAAATTGAATTGACGGGCAAAAGCAATACTACGTGCTTTAGAATTAGGAAATAGAATAGATTAGGTAAAGATACATTATGATTTTTTTGCTAAAAAATACAGGATGGTGGGTTAATTTCTATAAATATTAGAGAGTTTTTTGTAAAATTACGACGTACTTTAATAATTTACTTATTAGTATATTAAACCTTCTAGCTCGTTTGGCTCGCGAGCAGCTCGCGAGCCGGCTCGAACTCGCTCGTTATACTAACGAGCAAAAACTCTTGCTCGGCTCGTTAGGAATATGCACCGAGCCGAGCCGAGTCGAGCCGAGCCGGCTGCGATCCAAACGAGCTAATGAGCTTCAAGCATTTTATCCAGCGACACACCCGTAATGCAATGCTGTTACTCTGCCCGGGTGATGCGCACTGGTGGATCTGTTTGCGTGTGCGTGCCTCTTTTGTTTCGTTTACGGCCGTAAAATATTATCTCGCGTGTTTGGTTTGGCATGCTTTTAGTCTAGCGTAATGATCCGTGGTGGATATGCTTAGTTTTCAGCATATCTGTGGGTTACAGGATTTTTCTTGCTGAATCCACGAACAATATAACACCCGGTTAAGTTTGGAGGTTTTGCTAATTTCACTCTTACTTTATATAGACCAAAACCCCTTACTTCTGCTTTATAGAAAAGCAATTTGTCAGCTTACAAAACCTGGGAACAAAAGGAAGCTCTATAACTAGCAACTTCACCATCCTCACTCCTAACAGAAGCAAAAGATAGGTGCTCACTCTAGCAAAAAAGTCTTAACAAAAAACGAGAACAGGACGCTGAGCACATTTCTATCCTTCTCCCTCCTCTTTTTTTTTCATGTTGTTGCTATAAGGCAAGCAACCCTTTCAACTGCGCCACCATCTCGAGCACCCATTTCTTGGCCTCCTCCTTGCCCAACACCACCAATTTCCGCATGAAAGAGAGACTTCGATACACACCAGATTCGGGTAGACATCACAATATCGTTAAACGCAAAATCATTTCAAACGAGTCAAAGGCTCCCATCTGCACATCCAAAAAGGTGCATTAGCATTTTCCTAGTGTTTTTTTTTTCTCAGATAACCAAATTAAACCAACTGTAGAAAATTGAAGATTCCATCGGGGAGTTGTTGCTGGTTCAGAACTGTTTCATACAAACTCCACACAAGTTTGGCTTCACGCAATTGAAAATGACGTGATCTGTGGTTTCCACATCATCACACTTTGCACTCACCTCTTTAGGCCAGTTTCTCTTAACACTAGCTGTTCGGTAGATTGTATTTTATCACTGACACTAGACATAAGGAGATTTTTATACTTTTTTTTTGGCGATGTAGCTTTCCATATCTCTATCATCCAAATATTAACTTGCCCAGGAAAGGTCCGTTCTTTATGTAAAGATGCAGTGAGAACGCCCGTGTTTTCTCTGAGTTGCCCATGAGGCCGGTCTCAATGAAAGTTTCATGGATACAATTAACAATGAAAGTTTCATGAATACAATTAACTAGAGTGACATATCATCCAAAAATATTTAAAACTAGGATGAAACACCTCCCCTCAATGCACAATTTCATAATTGTTATTTTCTAGGTTACATGCAAGACACAAACTGTCTAGATAACTATGTACATGAAGTTTCATCGTCATGAAATTCATTTCACCTTTCTCTTCATTAATACAGTACCCTATCATAAAAAATAATGATATGACAATCAATTTATTATCGATAACTTTTCTTTTGAATGTTCTTCGGGTAAAAAAAAGGTAACTCGCCCTTCCACACGGCATCGGAATCACTGGATAAAAAGAAGTACAGGACAGGTAGTGGCGGTGAATGTTTGCCTGTTTGGGTACACCGTACACCTGAACGGTGGAAAAGTAAGCTGCGGAAGGAACGGCATCATCGCGCCAATAATTTACCTGCGCGTAGCAAGGGGGGCGCTGCCGGCGAGCGCGAGGCCGACACGGCGAGACGCTGGCTGCTGGTACACGCGCGGGGGCAAGGCGACACGCGCGCGCCGCTAGCGTACGATCCGCGTCCCCCGCGCGATCGTGGCCGTGCAGTCAACCCCGCACGCTCGCCTCGCCGCAACCGGCGCAAGGGCCTCCCCTCCTCCTTTCGGCGCACGCCCCCGCGGCCGGGCCGCTTGGCACTCTCAGCCGGGCCACTGGAGCGCGGGGCCAGGCGGAGGCGCGCGCGGCGGGGGGCCGTAGGGCAAGCGGACAAGGCCGCACGGGCTGAGGGGGCCGAGCCCAGCGGACATTGATGGTTGGGTCACCTCACCTAACAGGAGGATGCCGTGTGCCGCCGCCGAGCGCTTTCCGTCCAGTCCTTTTGCCGCGGCCGCGCTGTTTGCCGTTGGGAATAGAATAGGAACGGGGTTCCACTGTTCCTAAATCCTGAGTCCTGACGAGAAGAGAACTTTGGGGTTCCGGACGTGGGGTGATCTCGGACACAAGTAGAAATTCGGCTGTTTTGCACGGTAAGATGGGACTGCTGGGGCTTGAGCAGTGGTTGTTGGGTGTTTTGGTGAGAGTTTGCCGGTTCGGAGAGGATCTCGAGCGCGAGCCGAGTTTTTAAAGGTTTGCACGCGATCGAGTTGAACTTGTCTCTTATCTTCAAATCCATAAATATGAACGGGCTGATAGGTCGGATAAATAAATGTACAGCGACGCAAGGTTTTAGGGTGTTTAGTTTCTGAAAAAAAAGTAAAAAGTAAAGTAAAAAAGTCACATCAGACACTATAGCACTTTTCGTTTGTTTGTGGTAAACATTGTCCTATCATGATCTAACTAGGCTTAAAAGATTCGTCTCGTCGTGTACATCAAAACCATGTAACTAGTTTTTTTATTTACCCACGTTTAGTACTCCATACATGAGGAGAGAGATTTGATGTGATAGGTGAACAGTGAAGTTTAGAGAGAGAATTTTTATAAGTTTGATGATGTGACCGGGAACTAAACAGGACCAATGTCATACGAGGCAACATTTGCCTCACCTCTCTAACCTGTCTTTGAACTCTATGAATAAAGAGCATCTCCAGCAGAGGACCTAAAATGGGTTGGTAAACCTAAAAACTGCCAGGGGACCTAAAAACAACAAAAAAACATGCTCCAGCAGGGGACCTATATGAGTTGCTATTTTAGGTCCGGACCTAAAACTCACCTTTGGGTACCTAAATATACCAACCCAAGCGTGGGTTGCTATATTTTCTCTTCCACCTGGGAAAGCCCAACCGTCAGTTCTTGATTCTTCCGTGCGACGCCCGACACCTGAGGCCTG
>OAMR01000423.1:978852-1020734 GCA_900205405.1 Echinochloa crus-galli
AATGATATGACAATCAATTTATTATCGATAACTTTTCTTTTGAATGTTCTTCGGGTAAAAAAAAGGTAACTCGCCCTTCCACACGGCATCGGAATCACTGGATAAAAAGAAGTACAGGACAGGTAGTGGCGGTGAATGTTTGCCTGTTTGGGTACACCGTACACCTGAACGGTGGAAAAGTAAGCTGCGGAAGGAACGGCATCATCGCGCCAATAATTTACCTGCGCGTAGCAAGGGGGGCGCTGCCGGCGAGCGCGAGGCCGACACGGCGAGACGCTGGCTGCTGGTACACGCGCGGGGGCAAGGCGACACGCGCGCGCCGCTAGCGTACGATCCGCGTCCCCCGCGCGATCGTGGCCGTGCAGTCAACCCCGCACGCTCGCCTCGCCGCAACCGGCGCAAGGGCCTCCCCTCCTCCTTTCGGCGCACGCCCCCGCGGCCGGGCCGCTTGGCACTCTCAGCCGGGCCACTGGAGCGCGGGGCCAGGCGGAGGCGCGCGCGGCGGGGGGCCGTAGGGCAAGCGGACAAGGCCGCACGGGCTGAGGGGGCCGAGCCCAGCGGACATTGATGGTTGGGTCACCTCACCTAACAGGAGGATGCCGTGTGCCGCCGCCGAGCGCTTTCCGTCCAGTCCTTTTGCCGCGGCCGCGCTGTTTGCCGTTGGGAATAGAATAGGAACGGGGTTCCACTGTTCCTAAATCCTGAGTCCTGACGAGAAGAGAACTTTGGGGTTCCGGACGTGGGGTGATCTCGGACACAAGTAGAAATTCGGCTGTTTTGCACGGTAAGATGGGACTGCTGGGGCTTGAGCAGTGGTTGTTGGGTGTTTTGGTGAGAGTTTGCCGGTTCGGAGAGGATCTCGAGCGCGAGCCGAGTTTTTAAAGGTTTGCACGCGATCGAGTTGAACTTGTCTCTTATCTTCAAATCCATAAATATGAACGGGCTGATAGGTCGGATAAATAAATGTACAGCGACGCAAGGTTTTAGGGTGTTTAGTTTCTGAAAAAAAAGTAAAAAGTAAAGTAAAAAAGTCACATCAGACACTATAGCACTTTTCGTTTGTTTGTGGTAAACATTGTCCTATCATGATCTAACTAGGCTTAAAAGATTCGTCTCGTCGTGTACATCAAAACCATGTAACTAGTTTTTTTATTTACACACGTTTAGTACTCCATGCATGAGGAGAGAGATTTGATGTGATAGGTAAATAGTGAAGTCTGGAGAGAGAATTTTTAGAAGTTTGATGATGTGACTGGGAAACAGGGCCTTTGTACCACTGTGCGGCTGTGCGCGATAAAGCTAGTAGTCCCAATCACTCAGCGACGCAAGGTTTTGTATGGATTCTTTCGTGGTGATAGCCGGTAGGATATTCGTTGATGCTTTGCACCAGATTCTTCGATAACGCCTAAAGATTCTTCTCTTCTGCAGATTATAAAGGAGCACGAACGCCACATTGTGTTCTGCAGAGCCAGCTAAGCTGATGCAATTTGCTATCACTAAATAAGCCAAGGTCAGACCAGATCGTGAGGCCTTACTAAGGCCAATTCCGATGCAAGTTTTATAGAGGTTTTATACACGTTAAATAGACTGACACACTAGTATCTATACTGACATGGCACCATAATTATGAAGAAAAGAGAGAGAGAGAGTTTTGTCGAAATGAAACGATATATATACACGGTTAAAACTACAAAACTTAACTAGCACTGGAGCTAGAAAGTTTCATGCACGCGTCAGCATCCAATCACTGGCCTCGCAATTATTCACTCCGTTCTGAAAATCTGCCGTTTAGGACAATGTTTGGGTCAAACATTGAGAATATATAAATCATCGATAACTTTTAAATTGTTGAGTTTACAAATGTAAAAACTATATGAATAGATTTGTCTTGAAAAATACTTTCATAAAAGTATACATATATCACTCTTTGATAAATATTTTTAGAATAACAAGAGATCAAAGTTGTATTTTGGAGACCGTGTCGCTGTTCTAAACATCAGGTTTTTCAGAACGGAGGGAGTAAATATTATGGCTACCCTATAAAATTGTGAGATGAAATTATGCTATGGGGTCTTTGTTTTATTCGCTAGACCACATCTTTTTTTTGCTAACGTGTTATTCTTTAAAATCACAAGATAAAACTTGCAGTAGGAATGGCCTAAGACGCTAAAATAGGCTCGTTTGCACAAATTCGACATGATTAAATAAAAAATAATTTGCTAATGATTTTATGACAAAATGCCCCTCCTTAAAGCAGCCAGGGCGGCACCATCTTTTAATTTAATTGGTGCAATTAATTAAAGACTACTAACTAAAGTCAATTCATAATCCGGCTATCGCTAAACTTTATTCATGAATTCCAAAAGGAAATACACAAATAGCCTCGTGATTTGCAACAAAAGAAAATAGATTTGTGATGAGTGAACGGATACTTATTATGAGGCTAATTTTTTCCCTTCATAAGTTGTATCCAAATTTCATTTGGAAGCCAGCAAATCATTTTTCTTTTTGAAATGTTGAGGTATGGTCCTGTGCTCCTGGACCCAATTTCATTTCGGCGTAGCGCCCGTACTGCACGGCGATTGCGCACAGTACATGCCACAGCTCACAACCTCGTGCGCTTGATTACATCAAGGATTCTACACGGCATTAGCACATGACGATTACGGATTTGGACCACGGCACGCATGATCATAGGGCACCATCGCAGCACTGCACGGCACGCAATGAATCAGGTCCTTGGAGGATGCCCACAGGAGGGCTTTCGTCGCCCACGATGCATACCAGCCGGAGTCGGGGCCAAACCATGGCAAAAGGAGCTATACGGGCCGAGGACCACTAAAACATGCGTGATCACTTGTTGGAGGACGGTTTGCGTTTTGCCGAAGCAGGAGAAGATTCTTCAAAAAAAAAGAAAAAGGAGAAGAATCATAGGTCAGGACAAGGATCTGACTTCTGAGCAATGGATGTGTTCTCAGGCTCTCAGCCGCCGGATCATGATTTAATCGCCGCCGTTCAGCAAACACCGGCGACGACAATGAACACAAAACACTGATCAGCGTTCAACAAAAAGGGTTGTACATTAAAAAAAGAAACAATGGATGCCCGTTGTTGAAGAAGTGAAGTGAATCAATTATAGCTGACCAAGACAAGGTGACCAAATTGATGGATCGGATGAAGATTTGGCCGAGCACTTCCACTCCTAGCAACATCGTCACAGTGTCGCCGAGTCTCACGATTATGTAGTAACTCGATCTTGTAAAACATAATTTTTTTTATTTTATCCTTACACAAATACTAGTGAAATGCTAAGAAACACCAAAAGATAGCATTATACAAAGCATTTTGGTCATTTTACTACTAGAAAAGGGAATTGCCTTGGTTAAAATTGACAGTTACTACCTCCGTTCCAAATTACTATTCGTTGTTGACTTTTTCATTTAACATTTGACCATTCGTCTTATTCAAAAAATTTCACAAATATCATTTATTTTATATGTGACTTGTTTTATCATCGTATATACTTCATGTATACCTTGTTGCTTCATATATTTGGATAAAATTTTTAAATAGAACGAATAGTCAACAACGAATAGTAATTTGGAACAGAGGTAATATTTAGAAACCGAGGTTAGTAAAAACCTCGAGGGTGTGTATGCAAATACTCATCAACTCATCCCCGACTCCCCGTGGAGAGTCGAGCCGCCCAATCCGAAATCTCTGCGGCACCAGTCTCCGAATCTCGCGTAACGAAGAAGCTGTCACGGCGATGGCGGCGGCCGGCGGCGACGATGTCCCGATCCTCCAGGCGGAGAACCTCACCAGCAACGTCAAGTCAATCTACTACAGGTCCCTGTCTCTATCTTCCTCCCGCTCCCTCCCCGTGCGCTCGATCCGATCTGGGACCCCCTCAGTTTAGTGTTAGGTTTGATCTGGATTCAGCGAGATCTATTGAATTAGGTATTCCAACCATGAGGGAGATTATGTTCCCCGCGAATTAGGGAGTCTGCTAGTAAAATTGTACAAAAGTGTGTTTAAATGTCGATCAGAGGAAGAGGGGAGCTATGGGCGGATGATAACTGGAAATATCTCTCTTGAGTAGCAGCCATCCTATTTTCGCCGAAGGTCACATGAGTGAAACAGAGTAACTACCTAACTACCGATTTTATGACTGGTGAATTGGTGTTTTCTAAAGCTGCCTGTTTGGATCTGCTACACTGAATTAACTGGATCTGCTTTGTTCCTCCTGCTATGTTAAGCCACATTGCTAGGAGTAGCTATTTGATTTTGCACATTGCTTGATGAATGTGAAATTGAAGTAATCTTACATATTTATCCTTGAGCAATGATTTACCAAAACTCCTTTCTAGGTTCATAACTACCCTTAGATTTGCTAGGAATATGTATTGTGCAAAAGGTTTATTTTGTATTATTCTTACGCTTGTCCATAAGCTCCATCTTTAACATGGGTATGCATTCACACTTCAGTGTGGAATAGGATCAGCTGAGTAGGATCAGCTGAGTTGGTTGAACATGTGTGTAATATTTGCTTGAATAGGCTCGAGGCACAATGTAAAAGTCGTGAATATATTTCTGTGTGGCATACTCCTCAATTTCCCCTTCAAATTCGATACTCGGCTGATTGGCTACTTTATTTTTTAAATGACGATTTATCCTTTTTTTTGGGGGCATCAAATGACTATTTATCCTAAACAAGAGGTATTTTCATACTACAGTCGAACATTCTTGTCGATCATTGGTGGAGTTGTTGCTGGAATATGGGGATTCACAGGCCTGATGGGATTTGTCTTCTACTTTCTGATAATGATGATTGCATCTATTGGGCTTTTAGCAAAGTCAAGGTTTTCAGTCCAGACATACTTCGATAGTTGGAGCAGGATTTTAATTGAAGGAGTTTTTGGTGGCCTTATGGTAAGACCTTTTGCTGCCATGTATATATTCTGTGGCTTACCATGCTCTTTAATGATGTTCTAATGTTGTGTATATTTTGCAGTCCTTCGTGCTGTTTTGGTCGTATCCTTTGATGATTTAAACATTCTTGTTCACACTATATTTTTCTTCACGTGCTTATTAGATTGATAAATAACCTCAAATATTACAAATATCTGGGTTGGTAAACCAACATATTCAGAATCTAATGGCTGAATATTTGTGTTTGTCAAGCTGGAAAAGGAATGAAAATTCTATACTTTAGACAATCACCAGAAAAAATTTCCTGCACCTAAAACCTATTTTCCTACTCATGTACATGTTCACTAGTCTTTCCCTATTTTTCAACTGTTTGTGTCTTTTTTTTTTCTTGAGTTCATCCTTGACAAGATATAGATTTGCTTACGACATTGTTCACATCTTCTGATGGACATAGAAAAAGGTATTCTCCAAAGAATGAAAGCAGACTTGGGACTTTTCTCCTGACATCGCACATGCCCATGAGCTCATTTTATACTCAAATTTTGTATTGGTAATTGATATGAACTTTAGTGAGACCTGTGTATCGGCTCTATTGGTGTAGACATGTACTTTAACATACCACATGAACTGTAACAATTCGTTTCTTGGATGATTTCTAGCAATTGTGCTTTCACTCCCAGCAGCCACACTACGGTATTGAAGCTGAGGTTGATGCATGGTTCATGGATACTGAGGTTTTCACCGTTCTGGCATTATCATTGGAAATGTATTCATCTAATGTTTCATTGGTGCATTATCCTCAGGTAGTCAGATTTTTGTAACCTTTTTGCTATGCATGGAATACACATTTCCTCATGTTGTTCTACTGACAGAGTTGGCTTGTGAGGCAGTGAATTCTCCATCTATTTCCACATCAAAAATCAAAATTAGTTCAGCAGCTTGTTCGGCCTGCTCTTAGCCCAGCCTAACGTCCCAACCTGACACGACTTATTTTCTTAGAAAAAAAGATAACAGGCAGAAATACGTAATGGGCCGAATTTACACGGGCCTTGCCCAGATCCAAATGCATCTTCTTCCAAAACCCAACTCCATGGAGCGCCGCATCCAGCAGTCAGAACCCTAGTTTTGGCACAAGTTTGCGGCCAACAAGCACGCGGAGGAGCTCCTTGCAGCACCTCTGCGCAGGCACCGATCAGACCGATGTGGGTGACAGGCGCAGGCACCGATCAGACCGATGTGGGTGACAGGTCAGATCGGTCGCCGGTGATCCTGACGGTAAACCAACGAACGCCCGTCCGGGAGGGACCTCGTCGGGACAGGCGTACCTTGGGTTGTTCTAGGGTCGGCAGGCCACCTAGAACGCCTTCAAACATCGCGGAGATGAAGGAAGAACAGCATGATAGGGTTGAAAAAATAGGGCAAAGAGATAAAAAGGTAAAAGTAAAAGATAGATTGGTTTTCGATCGATTGGATGATTCTCAATCGGCATTGGCCCTTTATATTTATAGGGCGGGATGGTCTTACCCCGTTGAGTCGGTTACAATATGGTATAAAACTCAGAGTTCTAAACCTACTCAAATTCAGACCCAAACCGGTATGACCGGATTGGGAAACCGGTCTGACCGGTTTTCCCAGATGCAGAATCTTTCCGAAGCCATAACTCTCTCACCGGGAGTCCAAATTAGACGTTCCACATATGCATCTTGATCGTCTCGACGGGTGCTACGCAATAATGAAGTCCAATCTGTATTTTAAAAACTTTATCCAAACCGGTCTGACCGGTTTGTGCACACCGGTCTGACCGGTTTGCACATCCTGCCAATTTTGGTTGTCAACACCTAGCCTTGCCGCCATGGCCTCCTCCTTGCTCCGCTCCGGCCACCGACTCTTCCTCCGCCGCCAGCGCCTCTCCGCGGCATTCTCCACCGCCTCAGCCGAGGAGCTCATCGACGTCCGCAAGCTTCCCACCGACTACGACCCCTCCATCTTTGACCCGTCCTCCCCGTCCCGGCCGCCTCCATCCGACCGCGTGTGGCGCCTCGTCGAGGACGTCTCCTCCCTCACCCTCGCGGAGTCCGCCGCTCTCTCCTCTCTCCTTCTCCGCCGCCTCGACATCCCCTCCGCGCCCCCTATCGCCGTCCTCAACTCCACCGCTGGGCTCGGCGGCGGCGGAGGCGCCACTGCCGGCGCGGCGGGGGAGAAGGCTGCTACGGCAGCCGAGAAGACGGTCTTCGAGCTACGGCTGGAGGCGTTCGACGCAGCGAGCAAGATCAAGGTGATCAAGGAGATCCGGTCGTTCACTGATCTGGGGCTGAAGGAGGCCAAGGAGCTGGTGGAGAATGCCCCTTCAGTGATCAAGGGTGCTGTATCCAAGGAGGATGCTGAGGCTATTGTCGAGCGGATGAAGGCAGTTGGCGCCAAGGTTGTCATGGACTGATCAGAGCATGCCATTCGATGGTGAGATCCTGCAAATTTATGCTCCATTTCAGATCAACTTTTAGTGCAAGAATGGATTACTGGAATAGTGATATCATGGACAAAATTGATATGGAATAGTATATTAGATTTCAAACGTATTAGTAGAATGAGTTGTGGTCCCGGAAGAATGTGTTAATGCGTTGTATCAATCACTTGTCATTGTGTTGTGGGATTGTGACATTAGTTGTGAGGGAGCAGGACAAAAACAAACTAGTTCATTGCTATTTGCTATGGTGATGTTGTGAACTTGCAAGCATCGAGTTGAAATGACCTAGTAATTTAGCTCGTTCATAATAGAATCCTCTCGATTATAGGGAGATATCGATGCGGGTAACATTTTGCTCTTATTTCTGTGAATTGCAGCACTTCGTTCGGTCTTGACTGGAAGTATTTCTTCCATTGAAACAATTTTGTGATATGCATGCAACTTAGCTGCTGTTGCTTTGTGCAGGTGCTGTTGACAATCTTGACTGTATGCGTGTCATGTTGGCCTGGCTCCATATGCTGCTCAATTCACATGGTTGATGGCTGCATCCAGCTCGGCTCGGCTCTGTAAACGTAATTTTGACCCTCAATGGCAAATATTCATCAAGTCATGTGTTTCCTCCTGTTCTGTTGAGGAATAGCCTATCACTATCAGGAGAGGTGTAAAATAAATTACTTTGATTTGAAAATTGAGATAAACATCGCTCACACTTGGAGTATTACAAGATGTATAATGCTACTTTTTTTTTTGACGGAACCGGTAGGGAAGCCCCCTACCTCTTTTTTTTTATATAAATGGAGTATAAACAGTATTTACAAATTTACAAGGCTAGCCGTAGGCCAAAGAAAGGAAAAAGAAGGATTATAAATTGCTACTCTCCCAAATCAAAATTTTCTCCTTCAACTTTGGTCCTGCTCGTAGATTGACCAACCCAAGCTGCTCTTTGAAATGTGATCTCCACCATGTAAAGGAAACCGATCCCCCATAAAAAATGATATTGTTTCTATGATTCCAGATTGACCAGCAAGCCACCAGGACGATTTCTCTAAAAATGATAGAATGAAAAGCTTCCCTAGCCTGGATGATCATATCAAGCAAAGGCAAAGAGCGGTCCCATTCAATCCCCAAGAATATCCAGCAGGCCTGGCTGAAAGGACATTCGAAGAACAGATGCAACACTGTCTCTTCCAAACCTTCTATACATTGAGCACAGGAAAAACAGTCAATGTTCATATGCTTTCTTCTCAAAATGTTCCTTGTGTTCAGTCTGTCACGCAGAAGCAGCCAGAAGAAGAATTTGTGACGTGGAGGAGCAGCAGATTTCCACATCCACTTAAACAGGGGGGAGGCTGGCAGGGAGCCAGCGATCTGTCGATAAGCTTGCTGGCAGGTAAATTGATGTGATCCCCAAATATATTTCCATTGATCATTTTCACTGTCATCCCTGACTACCTCTTGAAGTTGCAAATTAAGATTCAGCAGCTAATCATTTGCTTCCAAGGACAATGGCAAATGAAAGTTTTCCTCCAGGGGTCCAGACATAAATTTCTTTACTGAAACTTTCCTGTTTTTGCAAAGCTGAAAAGCTGTGGGAATTTCCATTGAAGAACACCTATGTTCCATAAATCCAGCCAGAAGAGGGTAGAGTCACCTTGTTGGACCGAGCATGATGCAATCATCAGGAAATTTTCAGAGAGGCTCATGATATCTCTCCACCAGAATGAGCCAACCGAGGAACGGGCATGAGGTGGGGTGCCATTCTTGTATAAACATGACCAGGTGAGGTTTACCCAAGGTAAATCCATCTTATTGTAAAACTTGTGCAGAAACTTGAGCAATAAAGCCACGTTGTGGGTTCTCAGATCAACTATACCCAACCCTCCTTCCTCTTTGGAACGACAAGCATGCTTCCAAGCTACCAAGCACCCTCCTTTCTTACTCAGGTCCCCTCCATTCCAGAGGCAGTGTTTTCTATATCTATCAATCTGCTTGAGAATTTTCTTTGGCACTTTAAGTGAGCAGAGAAAGAAAGTTGGCAGTGCTGAGAGGACAGATTTGACCATGACAAGCCTTCCTGCATATGACAGAAGGTTGGTAATCCCCATCAACCTTTTTTCCATTCTAGTGAGAATTGGCATGAATTCAGATACTGCAGGCCTTGTTGTCCCCAAGGGCAATCCAAGGTAAGTGAAGGGCATTGTTCCAACTTGGCAACCCAGAACAGCAGCTAACTCAGAGGATCTTTGCTCATCAATGTTTATAGGCACCAAGAAAGATTTATGGAAATTAACCTTAAGGCCAGAGTTTACCGCAAAGTTGTCAAGAATTGATTTAAGAAGCTGTAACTGAAGGGCATCTGCAGGCATGAAAACCAAGGTGTCATCAGCATATTGAACAATGGGGTAGTCACCACCAAAAGTGGGGCCTAAGGGGTGTGCAAGAGTTCCACTTCTAGCTGCCTCATTGAGAATGGTCTGCATGAGATCTGCACCTAGCACAAAAAGAAGAGCAGACAGAGGGTCCCCTTGTCTGACTCCTCTCTTGCACTTGAACAATTTACCTGGGTGCCCATTTAAGAGAACTGATGAGGACCCAGAGGATAAAATGTCCTGAATCCATGTGACCCACCTTTCAGGGAATCCTTTGTGTTTCAACACTGCTAGGATCAGATTGTGCTCAATTTTGTCAAAGGCCTTCTCAAAATCAAGCTTCAAAATAATAATTTCTTTCTTGGATTTGTGGCATATGTGTAAAAACTGAAAGGCCCAAGCTAAGCAATCCTGTATAGTTCGACCCTTGATGAAACCATACTGGTTTGCATGCACAACCCTGAGAATAACCTTCTGAAGCCTATTTGCCAAGATCTTGGTCAACAACTTTAAGCAATTGTTCAACAATGAGATAGGTCTGTAGTCGTTAACACTTTGTGGATTGACCTTTTTTGGAATCAAGGTAATCAAGGAACCATTAATACTTTCTAGGTCCAAGCCTCCTGAAGCAAAATCCCTACATAATCTGAAAATGTCTTCCTTTATGATATTCCAACATCTTTTAAAGAAGAGGCCATTAAATCCATCAGGTCCTGGAGCATGATCATTTGGCATCTCCTTTAGAGCAGCAACAATTTCTTCATCAGTGAAAGGCAGTTCAAGATCATGAAGTGGAGCCACAGTAAGGAGGGAACTCAAATCATATGTTAGCTCACTGAACTCCGAGACCCCTAGTCGTGCTCTAAACGATTCCCACAAGACATTAGCTTTCTGAGCATGATCAGTGACCACTGAACCATCTTCTAGAGTCGAGCTGGCAATGAAGTTGTTTCTATATGAATAAGTTGCCATGGCCTGAAAAACCTTGGTATTCTCATCCCCAAACTTGGCCCACCTGGCTGTGTTGCGTTGCTGCCAAAAAATTCGTTTTGCACGTAAAAGGCTAAGAAGGTGCCGCTGTAAAATTCTTCTGAATCCCTTTTCCAAAGTGCTTAAACATCGCTGATCCTCTAGCCCATCTAGCATGGCTAGAACAAAGTTACAATTTGTGATCAATCTTCCCAAATTTGATAAACCTTTACTCCACTGCTTCAGGCCTTTTCTTGTTTGCTTAAATTTTGCTGAGAGGGTCTTTGCTGAATTAGCAAAGAAGGGGGCAGAATGCCAATGCAGCTCAACCGTTGGTATAAAACCCTCGAAGTCCACCCAAAAGTTTTCAAACCTGAAAAGATGAGCTCTTGGGATGCAGGTGTCAATTTTGACAACATAGGGTACATGATTAGAAATGGGGCGACTCAGCACTTGAACACAGGTATTGGGGTAAGAATTTGCCCAGGAAGATGATGTAAAGACCCAATCCAGTTTTTCTAGCAAGGGAACATCCTGCATATTGCTCCAAGAGAACTGCCTGCCCTGGAAAGGAATATCAGCTAAATCCAAATGCTGGATCAGATCATTGAAAGCCATCATATCATCTGTGTTACCTCCTGATCTATTTCTGTCCTCTTGCGATCGAATCAGGTTAAAATCTCCCAACAGAATCCAATCCTCAATACTAGACGTGTTGAAATTATAAAGCCAGAACAGGAAAGCGGCCTTTTCTGTAGAGGAAGAAGGACCATAGATATTGGAAATATGAAACGATTTGCCAGACAAAGAACAGGTGAGCTTAACTGTTATAGAGTAAGAGTTAGATTCAAGAAGTTCACCACTGAAACGAGTGGCATTCCAGATGATGATCAAACCACCTGAAGCACCCACAGAAGGAGAGAATTCAAAAGCACTAAGATGTCTGGGGCAGAACTTTTTCAGATAAGCTACATCAAACTGATCTCGCTTAGTCTCCTGCAAGCAGACCACAGTGGCTGAACTTTCAGAAATTTTATCTCTGATTGCATCCCATTTTGTCTGAGAGTTAATCCCACGAACATTCCAGGCCAACACATTAATAGATCGGGTATTATTCATGACAGAAAAAAAGGGAGATGAAAATCAGCAGTCAGACGAAATCTGACTGAGAGAGGATCAAGCCAGCACCAGAACAGATAATGTAACCGAACTATATTAAGCAGCAAACCAGAACCAGAGTAACAAAAGCTGTGGGGAGCACAGCCAACCAACACAATCCTAACAGACTGAGGACAAAAGCCAAGAGTTTTAACATAGACAAAAGAAAGAGGGACAGGCCCGTCTGGATGCGTAACATCCTGATCCCACATGCCACTATGCTGCCTAATCATCATCAAGCTCTAGGAGTGCAGCAGCAGATACAGTTCCAGGCTGCATCTCTAGGAATCCTGTGGCAATTCCTTGAATGTCATCCAGTGCCATGTACGGTGCCACGTCTGTGCTTGCAGCAGCAATGCCCTCATATGGATTAGGGAAGTTCCTTGCCTTCTCAGCGCTGGCTTCATCACGGAAACCGTCCATCTCCTTGTTGAGCCGCTTGCTACGACGCAGAAATGCAGAGTCCAAAGGCTCCTTCATCTTGCGGCTGCGTCGCTTCTTGGGTGTGGACTTCAGTGGCCCCTGGATGATCTTGATCTCATCGTCATCATCGTCCTCATCATCCGAGGACGGCACCAGGGGCAGGCTGAGTGGAGGTAGAGCAGGCCCGATCATCGGAGCAGGAGCCGATTCAGTCTGATCCAAAGTGATAACAGCCAGAAAAGGAGAATATCATTGTCATTGACAAAGGAAGGAATGATGGTGTCAAGATCCATGTCAAGCATGAACAATGTGCGGAAGGAAAGGTGATTCAACGCAGAAGGAATTGGATGATAAAGTTTAAGAAGGATCACCTTTGAAGGAGCAGGAGCCGGGATAACTGCCAGAGCCAGAGGCTGCACTTCTATCTCTGCACCATCATTATCATCATCTTGCCCTTCCTCCATCATGTGATCTGCATTGCCAGGCATGGCGGCATCACTGACCAAAGATTCATCACCAGTTTCTTGAGGGATTTCCGGATGCAGCCCCATCCATCGTGGTGCCTGATGCGGTAGGGGGTGCAGATATCCATTAGCAGGAGGAAACTGTCCTCATCTGCCAGGATGATTGCATCTTTGCGCTTCAAAGCATACACTGGGCAGGTCCAGGACTTGGCACGAGGTGGTAGACCGACTGTGACTACTACATCATGCGGGATCTGAGCATCATCATGAAGGTGAATCTTTGCTACTATCCTAGACTGATTAGTAGTATCATGCCAGTACCGAAGCAATCCAAAACCTGCTACTGCCTTAGAGATAGCTGTGTTGCTACGAGCATCATTGGGAAAAAGCATCAACATCACCCACACTTCTCTATCCATGTCATGGAAGTGCACATTATCCCCCTCATCATGCTTAATGAAACGAAGTTGATACTGACCGAACTCGAGGATGCGATCAAGAAAGCGCTCACGCTCCACCGGGCCGTTGAACCGCACAAAGGCGTCCCCAATGGGGGAGGGCTGGACTTCTGCAAGGCGCACGCGATGAGTGTTGATGAAGTGCTCCTTCAAAGCCTCCGCCATTGGCTCGAAATCCTGCTTGTCGATGGCCGGTACAAGGAAGGCGATGGCGAGGTCCTCGTTGTACATCTCCATGCACCCGCTGATGTAGGCGTGAAGGCGACGAGGTGGATCCGCAGGGTCATGCGGGATCACCTCGAACCCGCGAGGGCAGTGCGGACGAGGATCCATCGCGATGTTCACCATTGGAGCCGGCGGGGGTTGCGAGAGTGGGGGATTGGGGATGGATTGCCTCGGGGAAGACGAAGGGGTAGAAGGCGCAACTGTAGGACGGTAGGTGGGCTTTAAAGGAACTGCTGCAGTGAAACCCGGGGTCGGTTCCGGATTTTTCTTTTGGTGACCATGGCTGCCACTATTATTACGGATGGGACGGTAAACTGCCTTATGGGACCTCCTGCAGAATCGCGCTACGTGGCCATAACCAAAACAAACTCGGCAGCGGATCTCTTGAGAACAGTTGCCCACCAGGTGGTCAAAGGAAAGGCAACGGAAGCAACGTTTATTTCCAGGGCGAGGGGCCACACGCGAGCTATCGGCGCCGGAAGTTTCTCCCTTCCTGAAATAACGCTGTTTTGAATTATGAAAATTCGTGGAGAACTCACGAGGATCAGGGAGATGAGATCTTTTCTCAAGTCGATCAAAAACAGAGATCCGGGATTGGGACTGAGCCGAAGGATTAGCGATGGGAGCAAAATTTGATTGATAATACGTGGAAGGAAAAGAAATCCTCTTAAACACAGAAGGACGGGCATGAGTCTTAGCTGCATCAGCATAAGAACGTTTGCCATGACGAACAGTGTGCCACTGAGCTGCCTGTTCAAGATCCCAACGCCTCTTCTCCCGAACGTAGTCCGGACCACCATTGCGCCAGAGAGTGAAGAAAAGAGAGAACTCTTTGCAAGAGTAAGAGCCTAGGCGATGGATCATGAGACCAATAGCCTTGGAGGCTACCGAAAACCGGAACATCCAATTGGCTTGGTGAACCACGTAAAAATCCGAAGCATTGCCACCCAAAACCGATTGCAAAATGAAAGCCACAGCACGGACATTGAGTCTGAAAGATGAACGACCAAAGGAGGCCAAAAGGAAGAACTCATGACCACCAGGGGAAGGGGAGACAGAGGAAGAAACGCCGAACCTCTCAGCAACAAGAGCCTGGAATTTACGCCCGGGGGCAAGATCCGGGCGAGGGAGGTCCTCCATGGCGATCAGGTGGAGCCATCATGATCACAGACTGCCGATTATAATGCTACTTTTGGTTTGCAAATATTTATGGATGCCTATATTCTGGTCTATGTCATGCCCGTTGCTGAGCTATGTGTAAAGATCAATCATATGAATTGATATGTAACTGCCTAACTGGTGATGGTTATGACTTGTGATTTCGTTCAGTAATTATTGAGTTGTATTGTATCCTGAATTTTGGAACAGAAACCCATACGTTCTTTCTGAGATTTTAAATCTGCGTTGAGGTTTTATCATATGTGCGGTCTTTATCATGTTACTTTTGACTAGCAAATCACTACCGGAAAAGCGAACTTTGCCGTGCGTGAGTCTCTTTGCCGTGCGTCTTTTATTAGGCGCACGGCAAAGAGCTTGTTTACCGTGCGTTGTTTATAGGGCGCACGGCAAATAAAAAACACACGGTAAATTTATTATTTGCCGTACGTTTTTTATGGCGCACGGTAAACTCAATCTTTACCGTGCGCTTTTTCGTAACGCACGGCAAACTCCTTTTTTTTCTCACCGGCCGTTAGCAATCGTTAGCAGCTAAGTTTTTTTTTATCCTTTTTGCCGTGCGCCTCCACTAGATGCACGGCAAAGATGTATCACAAAGATGTATCTTTGCCGTGCGTCTCCACTAAACGCACGGCAAAGATGTCTTTGCCGTGCGTTTTCTTTTTTGCGCACGGCAAAGCTCCTGAGTCCAAATGATTTTTAAATTCTAAAAGTAGCAAATTAAGTCTAAAAATCATGAAATTTATCATGAAGTAATGGTATCATAAGTAGAGGCTGTGATAAAAGGTTGAGAAGATTTTGCACATTTTGAAGTCATAACGATGTTTAGAAAATTGATACATCTCACCAGAAGTGTAGGAATGATTGTATATGATAGGGTTAATGTATTTTTGAATACAAACTTTTTATATGATCTTATATGAAAAAACACTTTATACGAAAGTTGTACACCTCGACAAGATATAAAACTTTGTAGTTGACAACTTTTGTATTTGAGACTGTTCAATGCCTCAAAATATTGTTATAAATTATCTAATTTGAAATTTAAAATTTGAAATTTTGTGAATGACCTCGAATCTGAATATGTTCTATACCAAAATCGTAGGTCTCGAAGAGATGTAAAAGTTCGTAGTTTACATATTTTTTATTTGAGCTCATTTGAATGTGTTAAAATATATTAGAAGATAATAAAAGAAACACATTTGTCCACATCATCAATCCAAAGCTTTAAAATGGAGCTCTCTCATTGGTCCAAAGCACTTCACATGGATCGATCTTTGCCGTGTGCCTCACACGGCAAACTAACTAGCTCACAGCAAAAAAAAACATTAGATCCCGGCCTCACGCACACAACACGCCCCGGCCCCTCTCTCGTCTCTCACGCAGCAGGAGCAGCGGCGGCCGGCCCCAGTGCGGCGCAGCCGGGCGAGCAGGGGCTAGGCGGCGCACGGCCCCGACGCGACGCGGCGCGGCCAGGCGAGCGGAGGCCCGGCCAGGCGGCGCGTGGCCCCTGCGCAGCGCGGCCGGGCGAGCGGAGGCCGGGCCAGGCGGCGCGCGGCCCCAGGCGAGCGGAGGCCGGCCGGCGCGCGTGTATGTGCACTGCCTCGGGGGTGAGTTCCCCGGTGCCTTGCTTTCTCCTCCACTGCTTGCATCCGCCTCCTCTTATTTTATTTCTCCGTCTGTTGCTGCGTTGATTTTATTTGAGAATGTTTTTTTAACTCGAAGCTTGCATCCATTTCTTGTTTCAAATCTGTTCCTTTCTTTACTGCTGCTGGTCTGAATTCCTTTCTTTACTGCAGCTATATCGTGCATGATGTATAGCGCTTATCCGCCGGCGACCTCAAAGTTCGAAGATCTGGCCATGATGATGTTTCGTTCAGCCACCTATGAGTTGAAGGCCGTGGGCGAGCTGGCGGCGTCTGCGCGGAGCTCGGTCGACGGCGGCGGCGCGGATGCCGGGACGGCGGCGGCACGCACGCCTAGAAGGCCGTGGCGGCGGCGGAGTCCACTTTTTTTTTTATTTTTTGAAAAACTTCTTTGCCGTGCACCAGACAATGCACACGCGGCAAAGCTTCGAACTGCGCCGTGAACTTACCGTTTACACTTTCTTTTGCCGTGCGTTCGATACAAAGTGCACGGCAAACACTTGCCGTGCAGAGCTATGCCGTGTAGTCTTTGCCGTGCGCATGGCCTAAATACGTACGGCAAAGACTTTGCCGTGCGGTTTTGGGCCTTTGCCGTGCGAAGCGCACGGTAAATAGCCGGTCTCCGGTAGTGAATATGTCCGTACGTTGCTACGGATTAAAGTGCTTGGCGATATGAAAAACATCATACTAAATTTTATGAAAGTGTAAAGTACGGGCTAGGTTGAATAACCAAGAAAAGAAAGAGTGATATTCATAAGATTGTCAACACACAAGAAGGTTGATAAGGATCATGACATTTGTCTAGCGTATGTATACAACAAGAGTTAGTATTTTCTAGCTAACTAATTCATATACTTGATAGTTAGATCCAGTACCATTTATATATAACGAATGTTCCTGGAACAACAAGATGTCAGCATCCATCCATATGGAACACACTTAGGTGGGCCTGCATCTCCTTGAGCTCCACCGGTGCTGCACCATCTCATGGAGATCTATCTTGACGTGCACCAAGCTACTGATACCCTCTCACTGAGACCATGGGAACCTCGCGAGCCTGGTCTCGCGCAGTACCAAGGGGTTGGCGACCTTTATTTATACCGCGCGTGGTTTAGGTGTTGTTGTAGACGCACAGGGAGTTGCCCACGTCCACATTGATATTTTTCCCTCCGCATCGACGACATCCATCTTCTTTTTACGGATCAACTGGACATACGGCTGGCTCGGAGCAGAGTGCCATGCATGGGGTCGGGCCGCCGCCATCAAGGATCGCCGTCCTTTTTAGTTCCTGCCGTCAATTTATTTCAGAAAAAAAGTTCCTGCCGTCAACAGGTACTACTGGACATATACTCCGTATAGTGTGTGGATCGGTTCTTCCGCCGCCGTCGATACATGAATCGATTGGTTTTCTGGCTTCTGCTCAAGGGATCACCGTGCTTTATTCCTTCCTGCCGTCGGCCCCAAGGTGATCAGTTTTCGATGCCATAAGAAGAGAAACGTGGTCCAGTGGTTAGTTAGAGTAGGACCCGGCCAGGAAAAAAGTCCGCCAGCAGCTTTGGGCGAAGGGACGCAGTCCACGGACATGGCCTTTAATTTCGTGGCACGAGGACGTACGTGACACTCTTGGACTCTGTAACTCACTTGGACGGACGAAAATCAAGGACATAAGGATTAGTTCCTTTCTTTAAAATTAGGAATTAGGAATAGATTAGGGGAGTTTTCGTAAAATTATGACGTACCGCAGAAACAATCCTTACTTTATATGTTACTTTTGATATAAATTGACGTGCGAATTTTTTTCTTGCCAAGTTTTCTTCCTGGTGAAGAGAGGAGCAGCAAAGGTGATCAGTACTCACAAGGGCAAGGGTACGAAATTTAGTTCTAGCAATTTAAAGGATTGGACTTAATAAGAGCCGGGCTAAAATATTAAAAGTCTTTCATTTAAGGTATGTTAGGGCTAACTGCTAAGCGTATTATGAAGTGACCATAAGATTATGATTCGTTGCCACCCCAAAATCGATCTAGTTGATCTACTAATCTGTTTGTAGCAGTGGCACATTTGCTCCCGTCTACTGTTTGTTCCATGATCTTATTTGTCATGCTACTGACAAAGAGGATCTTATTTGTCCACAGACATGCAAATGCAATGCGAACCTTTTTGTACTATCCACTACCTTTATCATAACTTGTGTTTCTGATACAGTTGTTACATTTTTTTCTACAAATAGCAGCGATTACGAACACTGGTCAGCGTTCAGCAAATTCCCTGTACATTTCAGTTCAGAGCCCGCGAAACAATCTTTGCTTATTCCCTTAACTTGTGAGCTCCATGATTCAACACTACATTTCAGAAATGCAAGAACAATGGCAGCAAAGAAAATATATGAATAATAGGCTATGAAAATTATATATAATCAAAATAGTAATAAGATAACCATAAATATACATATGAATAAACAAACCTTTCTAGTTGTTACTGACTGAGTTTTTATTTCATATCGATCAAGGTTTAGCTGTTTTACATAAGTATTTATTTGCAATACTTTTCGATTGCATAAGGCAATTTTTCATGTGCTGGAAGGAAATCTGCAGCACTGGATAGCTAACACAATAAGTCACTAGCACCTGTGTAGTGCGGAACTTAATTTTGCTTCCCAGACATTGTTCCAACTCAATGGCATTTGCACTAAACTAGAAGACAACTACTGCTAAGCTGAAATTCCCTATCATGATACAATACCATACTTAGGGCCTGTTTGGATCCACCCAGATTATAATAAACTGCTTTATATAATCTGGATAACCTCCAAACAAGACAATTTTAGTCCAGTTTATATAATCTAGATTACCAGATTATTATAAACCCATAATCTACCTCACCCCAGCTAAAACCAGATTATAACCCATAAATTATTGTCTGTCCTTTAACATTTTCGGATAATTACCTTTGATGCCACCACTTCTTTAAATAGTTGAGGGGCAGACATGTCATTAGGTAATTTAAATAGCCGGATTATAGTTTTTATAAACCTGGCCTCCAAACACCGACACCTAGTTTTTTTTATAGACCAATTTTTATATTCTGTCTCCATAAATCAGATTATTATAAACTGTAGTGGATCCAAACAGGGCTTTAGCTAGTCTAAATTTATAAAACAATGTGGGAAATACAGGATTAAATCAGGACATAGATTCCATTTTAGTTATCCTTGACTCGAAAAGATTCTTGCAATAACAACGGTTTGCATCATGTGCATGTATCTATGATCTTACAGCACTCTAACTAAAAGCAAGGTATTTTCTACCTTCGTATGTTGATGCTTGGCGTGGTGCTGCAGCTCTTGTCGGCGCATCATCACCAACTCCGGCATTGCCAATGACTTGACTGTGGGCGCCGCCGATGCCGCTGCCGCCCAGCTCGCTGCGAACACGTCCGCTCACCACCTGTCTGTGAGGCCTCCATGACCTGGACTTGCTGAGACAGGGAGACCCACAAGCTGCTTACATACATAATGGATTAGCCACGATTCAAAGCAGTACATACAGATCAACGACTTGATCTCCAGGAGGCAATGAAAACGTATGTAAATGGTAAACGGAGGCTAGTCGGTCGACCATCGTTTAGGGTTTAACGGGGTTTAAACGGCTATTGAAAAGGTTTTAAACGAATTAAACGGATTTAAACGGGTTTAAACGGCCTAAACGGCCGCCTACCATCTAGCGTTTAAACCCGTCTAAACGGCCGTTTAGAACCGTTTAGGAAAACACTGCAGGAGGCCTTTCGTTCTTATCTCTCCCCGACCCCAACCTCTCTTCTCCTCGTCGCCTCCGTCGCCCCGCTTGGACCCCTCCCTCTCTCCCTGCCGGCGTTCTTGTAGGCGGCGAGTAGGGGTAGGGGTCCCCCGTCTCTTATAGATCTAGGTTTTTCCTTTCTAGCTCAGTTTGTAGTAGTGCCTTTATGGCTTTTTTTTTCCTTCGTGGATCTTGCTGCCATGGTGTCGCCGCCGCCGTCGTCGCTGCCGGCCTCTTCGGTCGGCTCGCCGTCGTCGTCCTTGTCATCGCAACCCCGCCCCCAAGATCCGGCCACTGCCTCCGTCCTCGCCACCATCCGCTATCAAGCAGCAAAGCTTCAATCGGCATCAAGTCTGCTCAACACCCTCCGCCATCGACTCGGCAGCGAGCCTCCCACCAGCTCTGTGGACGACGACCATCTTCTCGTAGGCGACTGCTTCTGCTACTTCATCCTTGGTTCGCCGGCGAAGCTTCTCCTTGACGTCGTCCACATCCACTTCAAGCCTACGCTTGGCGAGGCCCTTCCGCATCTCCGCCGACGACCCGCTCTCTGGTGGCGGTTTTGTGTTTGTGCCCCGATCCCAACATGCCCTAAGTAAAGTCGGCGATGATAGTAGGCAACCGGAGTGCTTTCATCGTCGCCCCAAACACTAGAATTCAACCACGGCGCAATTGCTACCTCATCCAATCCACATTGTCTCGACCTCTGAAGTTTTGCGGCGAGGTCTCGGTCGACCGGGGCGACGTTTCATTTCCACAAGTTTCCATAGCCCTCCAAGGACACTAGAGTAAACATTCAGTCCATGTCTTCGCAGAAACGGCCAGAGTATGTTACTCGTTTGCCAATTTGTCTCGTCGCCCTCCGAATTCCTAGCTCATTGTCAATGACTCAAATGGCCACACTTAGTCGCGATAACACGCGGTGTTCGAAGACCGGATGCAATCATTGGTGCCGGCGAAACTCTTAACAAAGGCGGCGCTGGTTTCACACAGCGGCCGGTCACCGTTCATGAGCGTGTAAAAGATGAAACGTGAGCGGCCTCTTTTGAAATCGTGGCGCTCTAGGTTTGAAACAAAGGAGACGTGAGCTGATGCCTGGGTGAATGAGTGATAGATAGCCTCCTCTTGTAGCTCTAGGCTTGTTTTCTACTACTGGTAGCTACCAAGATGGACCAGTTTTGGTATCCCGCGACCTGAGTGATGGAACCATAAGGAGGACTGAAGAACTACGCCACATCAATCTCCAAGTGGCAGTATTTTTCCTGATCGATACCGATTGTTTTTCCTTTGTTTGACAAGGGGATGGACAACTTGATGGCCGTGTCCTGTCTCAATAATGGTCTCCAAACAGAGTGTTGACAAAGCATGATTAGCCCCCGCACCGGGAGCTGTCAAGTCTCACTTGACAAGGAATAATTGACGCATTATTAGTGTTATCACGCCCCCCGTTTGTTTATTTGTCTAGAGCCAGCGGCGGCTTAACTGGATCCTGTAGGACAGTATGCGTGCACACTGCCGCTGTGGATTTCAGGACGGGAGCAGTGCGTCATTGCAGTGTGATTGTATCATGCGGCTTGCAAATGGGCAAAGGTCACAAGGGAGTAAGGTTATTGTAAGGTTATTTGGTTAGTGTAGGACACACTAGCAGCTACTTGTATAGTTTGATCTCCTTGTTTGCTTCTGAGTTATGAACTTATGATAGTTTCTTTTATTTATGTTATTATCGTTTGGCTTTGGCATGGCAGCAAAATGGATATTGGCATCCTGGCATGATACAACTGATTGACTCACAGATACATCTCTCGCAATTTTGTAATACGATGGTCATTAAAGAACATGCTTTCCAAGGGGCACCATGTTCCACACAGGACTGGTGGACGCATCTCCGAAAGCTGCAGCCCAAGGAGAGGAGGCGCGGGCTTGACACGTTGTCCATGCTCTTGACACGTTGAAAATAAAAATTAAAGAACAACTATAAATCATCTCACAAAACTCATAATGGGCCTAAGTTGGATCAACGATTTTATGGGCCTAAGTTCGATCACGATTTTATGGGCCTATGTTCCCTAAAGAAAGGCTACGACGCCCCACATTACAAGCCCAGACTTACCGCAACTCGGCCCATCCAAACCACCAACCGGCGGCTGGTGGGGCCCGGGCGACAGCGTCGTCTACTCGTCTCCACCGGCCGTCCAGGCTGTGCCCAGCAGCCAGGCTCCGCCGTCTGCCCGTCTCGTCTCTCTCCCCTTTCCCCGTTCAGTTCAGAGCTTCGGTTCCCTCGCCTCACCCAGCTTCCTTCCTCCGCAACCATCGCCTCCAATTCACTTGCGGCGGGAGAAATCGGGGCGCGAGGATGACCGTGATCGACATCCTGACCCGGGTGGACGCGATCTGCCAGAAGTACGACAAGTACGATGTCGACAAGCTCAACGGCGCCAACGTCGCCGGCGACGACCCCTTCGCCCGCCTCTACGCCTCCGTAGACGCCGACATCAACCAATGCGTCGAGGTGAGATCTCGTCCTCTTCCTCTACCTCTCTCCCCGCGTCTACGAACCCGGGGCCTCGATCTGAATCTGATGGTCTGTTTGGAACAGAAAGCGGAGACGGCGAAGCAAGAGAAGAACCGGGCCGCGGTGGTGGCCCTTAACGCCGAGATCCGGCGCACGAAGGCGAAGCTCCTCGAGGAAGACCTGCCAAAGCTGCAGCGCCTCGCCGTGAAGAAGGTTACAACCGCATTGCCACCGCTTAGTGTTAGGTTAAGGGTGCTAGATCTGCGAACTTTGTGACTTGAGGGCTTGATTCCGTGTTTGCCAGTAGCTAAACTTGCTTGGACTCTAGCTGCCTAAATTTAGAATGTGACGTTTGGAAAATGATTTTCTAGGCCATTTCGTGATTTTTAGGATTGGTGGTACTGTCACATGGAGTTGTGGTTTGGGATAGGGAGTGACCAGTTGAGCCATATAGGAGAATTTCATAGGATTGGTTGATTATGATTATACACTGATTGAAATGCATAGGGAAAATGTAATATCTGGTGTTTTGCCATGTGATTGGAATCCATTCTTATGCAAACTGATTGATTGCTGCTTTCATCTGGTTCCTTCATGGGTGGTGTTTGCTCTACCTTGTCTTGCATATTAGACCATCCTAGGAGAATTTCATAGGATTGGTTGAATTGTGTTAATGCACTGATTGAAATGCATAGGGAAAATGTAATATCTGGTGTTTTGCCATGTGATTGGAATCCACTGATATGCTAATTGATTGATTACGGCCTTCATCTGATTACTTCATGGGTGGTGTGCGCTCTACCTCGTCTTGCATATTAGACTATCCTAGAACGGTGTTCATTGATCATTAGTCTTGCATACTACACCATCCTAGAACGGCGTTCATTTATCATTAGGTACCTGATTCTACGATCTTCTCTCCACACGTGTCCAACTCTCTGTACATGAATTTAAGCAACAAGAGATCTCCCACCATGCTGTGTTTCTTTCTTTTATTCAAATGCATAGTTATTTGTTTGTCATTTTTGAAGGTAGATTGTTGGTGTTGTGTCTTTTCTGATGTTATGGAACTTAATGCATGCCTGTTATTCTCTGCATTCCAGTTATTTTTCTTTTCAACTTGTGGCACAATCCTTTTCCCTTAACCTGGATTACTTTGCTTGTCACCTGTATTTGAGTTTAGACTAGCCGGCATCCTTATTCACGCATCTCCTGTCGTAAAGATACAAAGAATTGTGTGACTACCTTGCAGTGTAATTTAGCATACCCTTGTATGTGGTTAGATTTTATGGCACACATGCATTTAGGTAATCAAACATTATAAAGTTAGATGTTTTCAAGTGATTATTCTGAAGACTCCTTTGAACAGGTGAAAGGGCTCACAAAAGAAGAAATTGCGACCCGTAGTGATCTGGTTGCCGCCTTACCTGACAGAATACAATCAATCCCAGATGGTAGTTCTACTGCCACAAAGAAAAATGGAACTTGGGGAGCCTCAGGATCTCGAACTGGAGGAGCCATACACTTCGATTCTACTGCTGGTTAGTGAGCACCTCTGCATCTTATGTTTTTTCACCTGTCTGTCCTGTAATGATTTGTGTTATGCATTAGCTATTTAGTAGGATATATTTCGCATTATTCCTTCTGATGAAACTTGTGGTCCAAATAATCACATTTTTTTATGTTCAGTTCGAAAATATGACTACCTAGATTCATAAATTGGGCTAATGTATATAACTGCATTGCTCTCTAGTTATTGGAAAGCCACCTAATCAAACTTAACCTCATGTGTAGCCTTGATACTGTCAGATCCTCTTGCTTTTGATCCTCATCTAATTTGGATCACTGCCTGACCCCTTCCCTTGTAACACCACTTAAAACATACAGATGGGAACTTTGATGATGAATACTTTAAGGGGACGGAAGAATCTAACCAGTTCCGTCGGGAATACGAGATGCGCAGAATGAAACAGGTAGCTTTACGGAGTCACTTCTTTCTGTTTCATTTTATTTTGCTACAGGACGTGGGGCTTCTCAGTTTGTCATATGGTGTAACCTGTCTTTGGCAATGGAATCCTGCAGGATAAAGCTTTGGGCGTTATAGGTGAAGGGCTGGAAACTCTGAAAAACATGGCATCTGATATGAATGAGGTTCCTTGCAGTGCTTTATTTCTTGTTACAGGATAATTATAATAAGTTATGGACAATGAACTGAATAGCTGTGATCACCAGGAATTGGACAGACAAGTTCCTTTGATGGACGAAATGGATGACAAGGTCGGTTATCTGGCAGCCAATAGTTAATGTAGGCTCCATCTAGAAATAGTCCAGGGACATTTATTTTGCTATATAATGATGATTGCAGGTGGATAGAGCCAATGCAGATTTGAAGAATACCAACGTGAGACTGAAGGAGACTGTTCTCCAGGTAAAACGTAGCACCTACCTTTGTGCAGTTCCTAACTAATGCTTGGTTAGCTAGGTGACCTCACACTGTTTATTTTCCACATTGACTTGTTATCAGCTGAGATCCAGTCGCAACTTTTGCATTGATATCATCCTTCTGTGTGTCATTCTTGGTATTGCGGCCTACCTTTACAAGTAAGTAATTTTCATTTGCGGCAAATTTCAGTTTCATTTTCAAAAGTATGTGGCTGGTCTGAGTTATGAAGGAACATTATTATTATGACTATGCTGAGAAGTTCTTTAGTTTGTGTTTGTTGCAGTGCAAGAGTTCTTTATGTCGTGCTGGTTTTCAATGTGTATAATGATCTTGCTTTCTGTTCTTGTTGTGCAGTGTGCTAAAAAAGTGAGGGAATCCTGTTGTGGTCGCTTTGTTATTAGAGTTCTACCTATCAGTTCGTGGAGTGACGAGAAGGGCCATTTGTGTTGTCTTATATCTGTATTATTATGGTGTCGAGCTTGAACCTTTAATAGGCTTTGTTGAAGCGAACACTGCGTGCGGACAATGGAGTCAGGAGAAACATCTGCTGTATATTTGGGAGTAAAAATTTCTTACCAAGAGTACACCGCATCATTCTGTGTGAACCATGTAAACGTGCTCATGTATATTCCATCAGGTCTACCATCAATATGTCCATGTTTGTGTTGAATCTGTCTTGGTGGTTGCCTGGTTGGTACCAAGAGCAGTGGTATCAGAATACATGCATGTTGCTGCTCCAATTGGACTGTCTTCAAATCAATGTACTTGCAGCGATGCGAGAAGTCACCTGCTTAGCCCTGTTGAGACAGTCTTGCGTAGGAGTAAAATTGATTCACGCGTTCCAAATAAACATGCTTTTGCTTATTTGGGCTAGTCATTCCTGCATCGGAGATTGGGCGTTGAATTGATTCATGCAAAGAAGTAATATGGAGTCAAATATCAGCAGAAATCACTGGGATTCCACAAAAAACTTGAAATTCCTACAGTCTGAATAAGGTCCCCCACAAAAAATCAGTGGGAGATTGTGTTAGTTCGGTTTCCTAGTTCTTCAGTTTCAGCAGCGGTGGAGCCTTGCACCAAGTCGTCTCTCCCCATCGTGTCGTGCCCTCTCGGTCTCGGCACAAGGCTCCCCCAGCTCTGGTCCTCTCCAAACCTCGGGGCTCCGGGGCGTCTCCCGCCAACCCAATTTCGCTTCCCGCCGCGAATCCCCCCACCCGCCCCCCTTCCCTCCGCATTAAACCCCGCCCAAAAGGCCGCGCCCTTCGGCAGTTGTCGACCCCCCCTGGCCAGAAATCCGATTCCCAGCCGCCGCGGCTCGCTTTCGTCTTTTGTTTCCCCCCTCAGCTCGAGCCCGCGCGGCCGCTCCCGGAGCCGGCGGCGGCGGCGATGAGCGCCGTGAACATCACCAACGTGGCGGTGCTGGACAACCCCACCGCCTTCCTCAACCCCTTCCAGTTCGAGATCTCCTACGAGTGCCTCGTGCCCCTCGACGACGGTACGGATCGCGTCGCCTCCCTCCTTTCTCGGTTCCCGTGACGCGTGTCGGCGGGCTAGGGTTTCGTGCGTGTCGGCTTCGGCTTCGCGTGAGGGAAACCGGCTGGCGGCGTTGGGTTTTGCTGAGGCCGGGATACCGGGAGGGGCGTGGGAGTCGAGCGCCGCTGCATCGATTCCACGTATCTGCATCCGCGTAATTTTTTCTTCTGCGAATGGTAGCGGGTATTATCGCTTATGGTCTACCATCAATATGTCCATGTTTGTGTTGAATCTGTCTTGGTGGTTGCCTGGTTGGTACCAAGAGCAGTGGTATCAGAATACATGCATGTTGCTGCTCCAATTGGACTGTCTTCAAATCAATGTACTTGCAGCGATGCGAGAAGTCACCTGCTTAGCCCTGTTGAGACAGTCTTGCGTAGGAGTAAAATTGATTCACGCGTTCCAAATAAACATGCTTTTGCTTATTTGGGCTAGTCATTTCTGCATCGGAGATTGGGCGTTGAATTGATTCATGCAAAGAAGTAATATGGAGTCAAATATCAGCAGAAATCAGTGGGATTCCACAAAAAAATTGAAATTCCTACAGTCTGAATAAGGTCCCCCACAAAAAATCAGTGGGAGATTGTGTTAGTTCGGTTTCCTAGTTCTTCAGTTTCAGCAGCGGTGGAGCCTTGCACCAAGTCGTCTCTCCCCATCGTGTCGTGCCCTCTCGGTCTCGGCACAAGGCTCCCCCAGCTCTGGTCCTCTCCAAACCTCGGGGCTCCGGGGCGTCTCCCGCCAACCCAATTTCGCTTCCCGCCGCGAATCCCCCCACGCCCCCCTTCCCTCCGCATTAAACCCCGCCCAAAAGGCCGCGCCCTTCGGCAGTTGTCGACCCCCCTGGCCAGAAATCCGATTCCCAGCCGCCGCGGCTCGCTTTCGTCTTTTGTTTCCCCCCTCAGCTCGAGCCCGCGCGGCCGCTCCCGGAGCCGGCGGCGGCGGCGATGAGCGCCGTGAACATCACCAACGTGGCGGTGCTGGACAACCCCACCGCCTTCCTCAACCCCTTCCAGTTCGAGATCTCCTACGAGTGCCTCGTGCCCCTCGACGACGGTACGGATCGCGTCGCCTCCCTCCTTTCTCGGTTCCCGTGATGCGTGTCGGCGGGCTAGGGTTTCGTGCGTGTCGGCTTCGGCTTCGCGTGAGGGAAACCGGCTGGCGGCGTTGGGTTTTGCTGAGGCCGGGATACCGGGAGGGGCGTGGGAGTCGAGCGCCGCTGCATCGATTCCACATATCTGCATCCGCATAGTTCTGTAATGGAGGGACGTTTCCACCACCAGTATGTTTGGGATGCAGAAGCTGATCTATGGATCATGATTGATAGGAATTGCTTAACATGCAACTCATTGTTGATTCATGAACAATAAGAGTTAGAGAATTTGGTTTAGGAAAACCTAACTGTTACTCCCGATGTAGAACTCACCTAGCTTGTATATACGAAGTACTTGTTAGTTAACATCTTTCAATAATATGTAAGGATCAGTTAAAGGATGCAACTATTTTCCTCTATGCTACTCTGAATTATATTGTGCATTTATCCTTCATCCCTGGCTTCAGATTATCAGTACGTCCTGTGACTGATTATATTTGCTTAGCAGTGTATTGTGTTATCTTGTCAGGGTTTGATGCTATGCCTGATGCATTTCTGTTAACTAATTTGTGCCGCCCATGCTTGATATATTGTCAATAATCTAGCATTGGGTGATCATACTCTGAAGTTTGAAATTGTTGGCACAATGTTATTGTTCTTTAGCGGCCTCTGCTTAAAGCTGGTTATTATTGAATCCATAGCGCATAGCTATCATATTACTTGTATGTGTACCTAAAATGATTCGCACTTATGTTGACAACAAGATAGGTTTAGCTGATAGTAGAAATTGAATTTTGTGCTATTGGACTTGACAGGGGAGTTTTTGTTCGAGTCATCAGTTGTCTTCCTTTCATTTTGGTGATTATCCTCTGGACTCTGCGGTGACTAATTTGCTGACCTCTTTGAGGAGCTACATGATTCCTTGGGATCCTGCTAACTTGAAAAGTCATTTGAGTGGTGGGAGTCACTATCAAGAGAAATTCTGGTTCAGGGATGTTAGCTTTTCGTGCAAATGTGGCGCCTAGCTTTCTCCCCCCTCTTTTGGCTCCAGTTTGTTGATAGTGGACATAAAGTAGCACATCAGGATTGGTATTGCTTAGAGATTTTACAGATGAAAAGACCGAGGCACTAATGATACAAGTTATGGCTTTGTGCCATTAAAAGTGGCTAGTTTGAGCTAGTTTCAATTGTCATGCAATGATTATGTTTTCTTCAGTACCATAGCTGTATACATACATGATAATCTGTACAGGGAAAATATGCAAACCATTTCAATCTATTTTTCTCAATTATTCTATTCATATGTTTTGGTTTCTCGTTGTTCTCTATATGTTGGAGTGCAAGCTTATATATGTTGGATTATCATGTAAATACATGTAAAGAGTTTCTTTGTCTACATTTCAGATCTGGAGTGGAAGCTTATATATGTTGGATCAGCTGAAGATGAAAACTATGACCAACAACTAGAGAGCGTGCTTGTTGGCCCTGTCAATGTTGGGACCTACCGTTTTGTACTCCAGGTAATCTATGTTGTGTTGCTCTATTCTACTTCGAAACATTCACCATATACAGTAGATCCTGAAAACTTGGTAGAATAAAGCACAAGCACTGCTTCTGATTTACTTTGCTGTGTTAACCTTGTAGTATATCAAAATTTGCATTTGCCATCTTGAAATGATATGCCATTTCCATTGCAAGCTGACCCACCGGATCCCTCGAAGATCCGTGAGGAAGACATAATTGGTGTGACTGTGCTGCTATTGACATGCTCTTACATGGGCCAGGAGTTCATGAGAGTAGGCTACTATGTGAACAATGATTATGACGATGAGCAGTTGAGAGAAGAGCCTCCAGCAAAGGTGCTAATTGATCGGGTGCAGAGAAATATCTTGGCGGACAAACCCCGTGTCACCAAGTTCCCTATCAACTTCCATCCTGAACCAAGCACAAGCGCGGGACAGCAGCAGCAGGAACCCCAGACGGCCTCGCCAGAAAACCACACAGGCGATGGCGATGGAAGCAAGCCTGAAGCTGCCCAATGAGCACCGCCGGTGCGCTATCATTTTGCTGCGCGTGCCTCCCAGGATGTGCTGTAATATTGCCAGCGGGATTACTGATTCTGCATTGTCCTGGGATCCTGGTTCTAGTACTTGGTAGTTGTCTAGAACTGTTTGTTCTGTAACTTGAGATGCAAATGCCAGGTGCCTGGATGTTTCGTTAGACCAGAAGAGCTCTTTCAGAATGTTCTCCTGCAACTGCTGTATTGCTTTCTTTAGAGTAGCGTTTCAGCCTAAACGGCTGGCTATTATTCATCAGCTTTGTGGTATAGATTCTAACTGGGGAATCATTTTGCTCTTCGCAAGTGTGGTGTGATGGCTTCTTGTTCGGGCTCGGTTTTCATGGCTTCCCTAGAGTTGATAAAAGTCTGGTGCCAAACGCATTCCTCAGCCGTTGAGTAACATATCCTTGGTGCCGCTGAGTTCTCTGTCTTCAACTCTTAGTGCCGAATGCTCAGATCAACTGATTACGTGAAGTGATTGTTTATCCTAATTTTGATAGTTTATATTAAACAACAAAAGAGAATTATTTTTAGCTACAGAATTATTTTTTCTCTAAAAGAATCAGGTACAATTCATCTGCAGGTCGGCAGATGCTTCTGGTTCCATATATATTTTCTTGAGACGGAGGGCACACTGCACACACCAACAGAGAAAGTGATTCTGGTTTGTTCGGAAGTTATGATGGGTGCCATGGAAAAAGAAAAAGAAAATGAAAAGGGAAAAACTAAAAAAATAAAAAGAAGAATTATGTACGTAGCCCGTCCTGTGTGTTTCTGACAACCAGCACTTCTACGAAGCTTCAGGGTCAAGAAGCTGCTGGGCGCTTTTTTGGAGCGACATGCTTAACTGGCTTCTTCGATAATTGAGGCAGCCCGCTTTCCCGTCTTGATGCTCCCCACTAATCCGCTTTCCTTTTTTGGATCAAACGCACGCACTTAGAAAGCCAAACTTTCGTCCAGCTCTTACGACAACTATGCCATTTCGCATGAGATTTCCTTGTTCCAAACTCGCACTAACCATCTCAGCGTGCTCCTTGGCGATGCCCAGAGTGCAATAACATGGAGCGCACCAGTACTTCACTACTTCGTGTGCCACCCTCGGATCTGTATGCTCACCAACCATGACCATGAGCGCAATGGCAGGCAATACGTCGGCGCCGGTGCGGAGCCCCATGCCGCCGCGGTGCTGCCTGTTCCCTTCTCCTCCACCAAACAATCTGCCATCTACTGCGCAAGGATCAACTAGTAGTGATTTGATGCCGTGGAGTGTGATGGTGTCTAGACAAAGGGACAGTGCTTTTCTTGTGAGGAATGGCTCCGGCGACGGGTTGCTGACGAGGCGCCAAACCAAAAGCAGATCAGCGCGCGATTGGATGCAGACAAACAGTCGAGTCCTGGAGCCAACTGCGTTTGGCGGCGGGTGCGGCATGAACTGAAACATGCACAGGATCAGTGTACGCTGCATCATAAAAATGTTTAGTTGAAACTTCCATTTTTGGAGATATAGAACGGCAACGGAACTCGGATGAACTGTGTTCCGTTTGAGTTTTTATCTTGGGAGTTGTTACTTGAGCAGTTAATTAATTAATCACGGCGGCCGATACGTACGTGGATAAACCGATCGAAGAGTAGCACCTGTCTGAATCTCTTTGGCTGGGGACAGCGACCTACCATACCATAGCCACAGCCGGCGATCGCTAGTTTGCTACACTCGTGCTGCACGCCGTGCACCAGGGACAAACATGCATATAAATTATAATGCATTGCATGGCTTCCACTCCACTTCATCGAAAAGTAGAGTCCCATTCGACGAGAACATCTCCTTGGCAGCAGATTTGGAGATGTCATCAGCAGCCCTGCTCGCCTAATCACGGAGGGGATAGCTGATAAGCATAAACTTCTGTTGGGAATATGCTCAAGAGACAACTGGATTCGATCCACTAGTCTTAATGGGCCACAAATGTTGTGAAGCCCATTACCAGGGGAAGGGGTGCTTTATTTATTAGTCCCATATTGCTAATGGAACATGGTGTGGAGATCTAGACATACACTATATCTAAATACATAGCAAAAATCAGAGACTAATCTTCATCCAAGCATATCTCTATATGCATATATCCGAATCTATAACGAAACAGCTACGGCTCTGGTACCACTGTTGGGTAACGATGGAGGCTACGCTAGCACACACAAAACTCGTTCACCCATAAAAGGAACAGCAGCAGTTATAGATCACAGATTGTTACCACTAGACGCGCAGTTGCAGCGGAAGCCGTCTCGATGTAGACGAACGCGTCGAAGTGGCAGTGCAGTGCAGTTGCTTACGTCCGTCTGGTCCTGCACGTGCGGTTCGTCCTTGTGCTCCAAGCGCAGCACCTCCGAGGTATCCACACGTACGAGGATTGAAACGTCGCGCACCGGACTGCTAGGTCCGCGAGCACGATGGGGAGAAAAGCAACTATTGCTTGGAAGTCGTGTCTTTCTCAGGAGGGGTTTGGTCTCTATTTATTTGGATGAAATTCTCCACACCATGTTCCATTAGCAATATGGGACTAATAAATAAAGCACCCCTTCCCCTGGTAATGGGCTTCACAACATTTGTGGCCCATTAAGACTAGTGGATCGAATCCAGTTGTCTCTTGGGCATATTCCCAACAATCTCCCACTTGCACTAGAGACAATCTCATAAGCAAGTTTTCAGTGTTCCAAACCTCTTAAGTGTGTGACCCTATGGGTTCACGTACACATAGACATGGTTCGAGTACTCCTACTCGTTCCAATAGTTGATAGCGGCCTCTAGCAAGACGTGTCAACTCCCATGAATACGTAAAGATCATATCAGACGAACCACCACAACATCACGTACAAGCTATTCCCTTTGCCTCACGATATTTGGTCTAACTCCAAGTAAGACCTCCCTTTCTCGAATCTGTGAGTCGGATCCTTCAAGAGGTTAACACTTAACCTAGCACGGCCATGCATTTCTTGATCCGATCACTCGAGGGGCCCAGAGATATCTCTCTCGTATAGAGAGGGGCAAATCCCATCTTGATTGACCATGCCTCACAGCATGCTTCCTGACAAACCCGAAAACCACCTTTATAACTACCCAGTTACGGTGCAGCGTTTGGTAGTCCCTAA
Organism: Echinochloa crus-galli; assembly: GCA_900205405.1. NCBI lineage: Eukaryota > Viridiplantae > Streptophyta > Magnoliopsida > Poales > Poaceae > Echinochloa > Echinochloa crus-galli. The sequence continues at coordinate 1,011,707 of OAMR01000423.1, forward strand.
GTAGGTCAATTCACATCTTGAGTACATACGACAATCTCAGGTCTAAGGACAAAACATACGCGTTGTGAAGAAGAGATAAACAAGTCTCAAACTGGGTCAGTCCAGCCCCATGTCATACATGTGCCCACATTATTAGTTTGACATCTCCATGTCCATGACTTGTGAAACATAGTCATCAACTAATACATGTGCTAATCAAATTAGGGACAATCCTTTTGAATAACCATACAAGTATTGAGTTTCACAGACAATTCACATAATTGCTAATCATATACAAGTTGCCTTTCATGGATATTCAATAAATAAACAATATGTCATAGATACAAAACATTGTCCACTCACACTGGAGCTAATCTAAATGATATCTAATACCCATAGCTCTCGTGTGTGATTCATGTTTAGGCCGTGGAAGAGCCTTTGTCAAAGGATCAGCAATATTCAAATCCGTATGTATTTTGCATATCTTTATCTCACCACGTCTAACGAACTCTCGAATGAGGTGAAACTTCCGCAGTACATGTTTGTTTTTCTGGTGATTCCTCGGCTCCTTAGCCTGTGCAATTGCCCCATTGTTGTCACAGTAGAGTTCCAATGGGCTAGATGCATTGGGAAACACACCAAGCTCAATGAGAAACTTCCTCATCCAAACACCTTCCTTCGCCGCTTCCGAAGCTGCGATGTACTCTGCTTCCGTTGTAGAATCAGCCACAGTATCTTGCTTAGAACTTTTCCAGCTTACAGCACCACCGTTTATTGTGAACACAAATCCTGATTGCGACTTTGAATCGTCTGGATCAGTTTGGAAACTAGCATCAGTGTAACCCTTTACAATGAGCTCTTCCTCACCTCCATAGACTAGGAACACATCTTTAGTCCTTCTAAAGTACTTAAGAATGTTTTTCACCGCTGTCCAGTGACTTTCACCTGGATTAGTCTGGTGTCTGCTCGTAACACTTAGAGCATATGAGACATCTGGACGAGTACTTATCATGGCGTACATGATGGATCCAATTGCTGAAGCATAAGGAACCTTACTCATGCGCTCCCGCTCATCAGTCGTCGTAGGACACTGAGTCTTGCTGAGGTGTATGCCATGTGACATAGGCAAGAACCCTTTCTTGGACTGTTCCATGCTGAACCGATTCAGCACCTTGTCAATATAAGTATCTTGACTTAATCCTATAAGCCTCCTTGATCTATCCCTATAGATCCTTATGCCCAGAATGTATGCAGCTTCCCCTAAGTCCTTCATAGAAAAACTATTTTTCAGCGAAGTCTTAACGGATTCTAGCATAGGAATATCATTCCCAATCAACAATATGTCATCCACATACAAGATTAGAAATACAACAGAGCTCCCACTTTCCTTCTTGTAAACACAAGCCTCTTCTTCATTCTGCCGGAAGTCAAACCCTTTGACTACCTCATCAAAACGAAGGTTCCAACTCCGAGATGCTTGCTTTAATCCATAGATTGATTTCTGAAGCTTGCAAATTTTTTCAGCATTAGTTGGATTGACAAAACCTTCTGGTTGTATCATGTATACATCCTCCTCTAGGTTCCCATTGAGGAAAGCTGTTTTGACATCCATTTGCCATATCTCATAATCGAAATACGCAGCTATTGCTAGAATGATCCGGATAGATTTAAGCATCGCTACTGGAGAGAATGTCTCGTCGTAGTCAACTCCTTGAACTTGTCGAAAACCTTTTGCAACAAGTCGTGCTTTATAGACGTTAACATTTCCGTCTACATCTCTCTTTCTCTTAAAGATCCATTTGCACTCGATGGGTCTCACACCATCAGGCGGGTCAACTAAGTTCCAAACTTGATTTTGCCCCATGGAATCTATCTCGGATCTCATGGCACTTTGCCATTTCTCGGAATCTGGGTCCATCATAGCTTCCGCATAGGTCCTAGGCTCATCATTGTCCATCAACAATATGTCGCGCTCTCCCGTAACTAGGAGATTCATTTTCTGTGTAGCGCGACGTGGCCTTTCCGACCTTCGTGGTTGTGGCGGTTCTTCTCTTACCACAGGTGCCTCAACTCGTTCTGCTACATCAGCATCACTCGTAAAGTCTTGCCTCATAGGCTCATCTCGAATTTCTTCAAGATACACCTTCTGTCTACTTTTCTCGCTGTTGAGAAACTCTTTCTCCAAGAAAACACCGTTCCTAGCGACAAACACTTTGCCCTCTGATCGGTTGTAGAAATAATATCCAATTGTTTCCTTTGGATATCCCACGAATATGCACTTGTCCGATTTTGGTGTAAGCTTGTCCGACTGAAGTCGCTTGACATATGCATCACAACTCCAAATTTTCAGAAAAGACAAACTGGGAGTCTTGCCAGTCCATATCTCATATGGTGTCTTCTCCACGGACTTAGATGGTACCCTATTTAGTGTGAAAGCTGCTGTTTCTAGAGCGTAACCCCAAAATGATAACGGTAGATCTGACTGGCTCATCATTGATCGCACCATGTCTAACAAGGTTCGATTACGTCGCTCGGACACACCGTTCCTCTGAGGTGTTCCAGGTGGCGTTAGCTGTGGAACAATTCCGCAACTCTTTAGATGAGTGCTAAACTCGTGGCTCAAATATTCGCCTCCACGATCTGATCGCAAGGCTTTAATTTTCTTACCACGCTGATTTTCAACTTCATTCTGAAACTCTTTGAACTTTTCAAAAGTCTCTGACTTGTGCTTCATTAAGTAGACATAGCCATATCTACTAAAATCATCAGTGAAAGTTATGAAGTACTGAAATCCACCTCGAGCTGTCGTGCTCATTGGTCCACATACATCAGTATGTATGAGTTCCAACAAGTCTTGCGCCCTCTCAGGAAAACCTGTGAAAGGTGCCTTGGTCATCTTGCCTAGCAAACAAGCTTCGCACGTCTCGTATGATTCAAAATCAAACGAAGTTAAAAGTCCATCAGAATGGAGCTTCTTCATGCGCTTCTCACTTATATGACCCAAACGACAATGCCACATATAGGTAGGATTCAAATCATTTAGCCGAGGCCTTTTAGCAATTATATTACATATAGGTGAATCATCAAGATTTAAAATGAACAACCCATTCACAATGGATGCAAGAGCCACAAACATGCCATTCTTTGAGATCACACAACCATTGTCTTTACTCGCGAATGTATAACCATCCTTCATCAAACATGAGGGAGATACAATGTTTCGACTCAAACTAGGAACAAAATAACAATTATTCAATTCCATGATAAATCCTGACGGAAGGTGGAGTTGCATCGTCCCGACGGTCAAAGCAGCAACTCTTGCATTATTGCCCACTCGGAAATCAACTTCGCCTCTTCCCATGCTTCTACTTCTTATTAGTCCCTGCATCGAATTGCAAATATGAGCAACCGATCCGGTATCAAATACCCAGGAATTAATAGAAGATTCAGCGAGAAAAATGTCTGTAATATTAATGTCAAGTGTACCTGATGCGGAAGTACTCTTACTACCGCCATTCTTTAGAAAAGCCAGGTACTTCTTGCAATTCCTCTTCCAGTGACCAATTTCCTTACAATAAAAGCACTCCTTCTTTTCTGCAGCTGGTCCAGACTCAGTCTGGGGCGTAGAGCTTGGCTGAGAGATCATATCTTTAGCCTTGCCCTTCTTTTTCTTCCAAGATTTGCCCTTCTTCTTGAAGTTAGGCCTGTTTTGGATGGCCATCACATGGCTGCTGCTAGCGCTTTTCTTGATGTCAGCCTCTGCTGTCTTGAGCATGCCACACAACTCATTCAATCCCTTCTCCGCCCCATGCATATGGTAGTTCGAAATGAAGTTCCCAAAGCTAGGCGGAAGTGATGCTAGAATAAAATCAGTGGCTAACTCTGGGCCAAGTGGGAAGCCTAGCTTCTCCAACCTCTGTGAGTAACCAACCATCTTGATCACATGTGGCCCTACAGCTGCGCCTTCTGCTAGCTTGGTTTCCACAAAGGCCTTTGAGACATTGAACCTTTCAGTCCTGGCCTGAGTTTGGAACATGTCCTTAAGCGCCTCGATCATATCGTGCGCCTCATGGTTTGTCTCAAACTGCATCTGCAGCTCGGGTTCCATGCAAGCAAGCATAAGGCAGCTCACTTCAAGATTGACATCACATGCCTTCTTGTAAGCATTTTTCTCAGCAAGGGTTGCGTTATCATCAGGCTCAACTGGTAATGGGATGTCTAGAACATCTTCCTTTTTCTCAGCCCTGAGAACAATTCTAAGGTTTCGGATCCAATCCGCATAATTTGTTCCATTCAACTTATCCTTCTCAAGGATCGAACGCAAAGAAAACGGTGTGCTAGGTGCCATTGATCTACAACAGAAAATAATGCAAAAATACTAAGACAATATATCTATGACAGAGCAAAATACATTAAACAATTTAACGGAATTTACTCCCACTAAAATCAATATCCCTCCATTGATACTTAGTGATTCAGGATCCACAACTAACAAGTCGACTAGTGAGCTTTAGCATCACCGCTAGAAGACATGGTAGATCGGTAAGCAACTCTTGCTAATCATATCATATATGACTCCTGTTGTTGGTTGACATCTCTATGTCTCGGCGTCCAACCTTTATGTCCCAAGGTCCTTAACCGTTAAGATGACCTTGTTTAAGTTAACCAACCCTTTATGCGAGTAAGTATCCGATACAAACCCATCTAGTCAAGGAAAACTAGTGGCACCCTAATTTCATAGACCCACCACTAATTGTACAAGACGTGTGATGGTGCAAGATTTAGTTGGGAGGACATTTAGAACTTAAACAATTTTTGAGGGATCGTTTTTCAAAATTTTAATTTCGCCGGACTGTCCGACGTTCCCTGCGGACCGTCCACCGCTTCCTTGCGGACTGTCCGACCTGTTTTGGCGGACCGTCCGACCCTCTGGAACGTTGGAAAAACGCTTCTGTCAAAATTCCGACCGAATTTACGGACCGTCCGCCGCTCTTTCGCGGACCGTCCGCCGTTCTTGCTCCCGGCAATTTACCTAAATTCGATCCGACCAATCACATTGATCTATATTTCACCATGCCTGGGTTTACGTGTATCACTTAACTCCGGTGGCGGAATTCCGACCGGTAGGAGTAATTCGTTACACTACCATCATAGTGGATCCAGTCAACACTGTCGTATATCGACATGCGACGCGGTCATTGATCTAAGTTCGATTCGACCAATCCAATTGATCTATATCTCACCATGCCTGGGTTTACATGTATCACTTAACTCCGATGGCGGAATTCCGACCGGTAGGAGTAATTCGTTACACTACCATCATAGTGCTGTCTCTTATACACATCTAGATGTGTATAAGAGACAGCCCCAGTAGCGCGCGCCCATGTCGGAGAGGATGCCGCCCATGGGCCTCGCCACGATGTTGGCCATGCCGAAGCAGGCGGCGATGGTGCCGGCGACGCGGAGGTCGAGGTCGAAGCGGTCGTACATGTACTCGGCGATGACGTTGTCGGTGGTGAGCTCGACGCCCATGCAGTAGCCGTAGAGGAGCACGAAGATCCATGTCCGGTAGTTGGTCACCGCGTACCACATCACCTTGGAGAACTTGTCCTTGTTCACGTTGCCCTTCTTCTGCAGCGTCCTGAGGTTGCCGTCGGGCAGCATCGTGCTCGCGGACCTAGCAGTCCGGTGCGCGACGTTTCAATCCTCGTACGTGTGGATACCTCGGAGGTGCTGCGCTTGGAGCACAAGGACGAACCGCACGTGCAGGACCAGACGGACGTAAGCAACTGCACTGCACTGCCACTTCGACGTGTTCGTCTACATCGAGACGGCTTCCGCTGCAACTGCGCGTCTAGTGGTAACAATCTGTGATCTATAACTGCTGCTGTTCCTTTTATGGGTGAACGAGTTTTGTGTGTGCTAGCGTAGCCTCCATCGTTACCCAACAACTTCTTCACCGCCGCCCCGTGCATATGCGTCGGCCGCTTTCTCTGAAGCTTAAGAAATTCGATCGGCTTCTGTGTGTTCTGTTTGGAATCGACATGCCTAACTGGCTTCGTTTGTACAATTGTGGTTGTGGATGGATAGCGGCTAGCCTAGCCACAGTCTGTTTCCCGGAATCCGGCCTGACGCCACCGACCGCACCGCCGCGCCGGTGGTTGCAGACTTGCAGTGACCTAGCTTTTCCATGGATCTGTGGTGCACAAGGGGACGAGCACACATGCACGGTTTCCTTCAATTTGCTGCCCCTTCGTAGAAATTGACCTGTTTCCCGCGACGGTGGTTCACCGTTCTGGCCTAAACTACATTAGGATCTTGCATAGTTATCCTGTCTTCTGACATCATTGGGGCTAAGACATGGAGAGCATCTGATATCTGCGTCGTCACTGCTGCAACTAGTAATAAGCTAGTGACTGACCATGAGCGCCATGCCAACACACAACTTGGTGCCGGCGCCGGCGCCGCCGCCTGTTTCCTCCTCCTGCACGGGGCAAATCCATCGTCAGCACACGGATCAACAAGTGAGTGACGTGCGAACGAACTGTCCAGGAACAGACGAAGGAATAATTCCAGCCACGCCGCCAGAGCCAAACAAAGTGCCACGGCAGTGTTCCTGCCCGGCCGGCCGTCGTCTCTGCTGGAAGCCTGCACCTCATCAGTTTTGCTCTTTCTTTTTCCGGATCCTAAAGGCGCAAAGTGCGCGTGCATGTGCAGCTCCACTACAACAGGTTTTTCTGTCTCAGACTAGCTTCTTTTCAGGAATTCTCGCGTTTCAAGCATAAATATATTGTAATATCATATCTATTCTGGCGATATCTGAACGAATCTGATTTTGTTGTCTGTCTGTCTGCATCTAGTGGTCGAAATACTGGCCGATATCTACGCTGTATATCTGTACTACTTGAGAGAGTTGGGAGAGTGGAAATGATTTTCACATCCGAGGTCGAGAGAGTAGACACAATTACACAACGGAAAAGTACGGTTTACACCCTTCAACAATCATAAAAGTCTGATTTTCAACCCTTAATTACAAAACTGGATACTAAAGACCATCCAACTACCAAAACCGGGTAAATTTGGTCATTTAGGCGGTTTCAAAGTGGTTTTCTATTTTATGAAAATTTAAAGAAAAAATAGTTTAGTTAAAAAAGTCATAACTAATTCATTTCAAATCATAAAAATATGAAAACTAGTATCATTGTTTTTTCTGAAAATATAGCCCCCTCTATTGGTGCACTACTTTGAGTCATTTGGATATTATTTATTTATGTTCATAGTGCTTTATTATTTTTTGTAAAAATACTAGGAATAGGAAAAATAAGATGTAAATAACTCAAAGAAGAGCACCAACATATAGGTTACATTTTTACAAAGTTATGAGTACCGGTTTCATTTTTTTTGGTTTGAAATTAATTAGTTATGAATATTTTTGGTGAAACCACTTCTCTTTAAATGCCTATAAAAGGGAAAATCATCTTTAAAATTACTCAAAGGGCCAAATTTGTCTGGTTTCGATAGTTGAATGGCCTTCGGCGTCCAGTTTCGTAGTTCAGGGTTGAAAATCATACTTCTGCAATAATTTGATGGTGAAATAGGACTTTTCCCATTACACAAAGATGCATGCCTTGCGTTAAGACTAATGCCCGCGGTTAAGTGATTTGGTAGATAGATGGGTAGATTATAATGCTGATCGAGACTCTCGTAGTAACTCTACTGATTAATTTAATCTCCTATGACAAAATACTGTACGTGGTATTCAAAAGGTGTTCGCCCAAACGACAAGCACGCATGCTTATCCAAAGTGATATCCACAGGAGGTTCTTACAAAACCACAAGCTTATCAAACCGTTGAATTTGAAAAAAAAACTAGACCGGTGGGGTTATACCGTCCCACGGTTTTTCATTAACAAGAAGGAACCTTCTCCCGGTCTAAAAAACCCCGAACCCCGGAAACCGGCGAGGAGGATTTTTTTTTAAAACGCCCTGAAAATTCGCTTCAACGAGGAGTCGAACCCGTGACCTAAGGGTGCTACTAAAGCATTGTAACCACTGGGCTACAAGCTCTTTCACAACCGTTGAATTTGATATAGCAGGTTTAGCAATAATTAGGGACTTTTGTTATTCTGCAGTTGCGTAGATCCCTTTTAAAGTTCGAAATGACAATTTGATGTTGGTAGTTTCGTTGTTTGAATTACAAACCTTGGTGCCCCCCCATATCTACGTAGGTATGTTATAGTATGCACGTAGTACTGTGTACTGCAGGTGCCTGAGTCTGCAAGCACGGAGGTGGCCGGTGGTGCGCTTGCGCATGCATGCCATCCATGTAATGGTGAAAAAGGAGAGCTATTGGTTCATATGTTTAGCACTACTTCAGAACCCTGGATCACAAACGGTTGGGAACCGGTATCACAAACAGTTCTCAGAATCGTTTGTGATATGCCGTTTGTGATGTTCGTTTGTGATGTTCGGAGCATCACAAACGGTTCCTGGAACCGTTTGTAATGCTCAGCATCACAAACGGTTCGTGGCCGAAACCGTTTGTGATGCCCCGAGCATCACAAACGATTGATGCCACAAGCCGTTTGTGATGTCTCCAGCATCACAAACGGCTTGTGGCATCAACCGTTTGTAATTTTCTTTTTTTTATTTTTATATACAGCACGTATACAGCACATATACAACCCATATACACATCACAATCACATATACAGCACATATACACATCACATGCACATATAGAGCTCAAAGATATCACATATTCACATCACAAGCACAATTCAACAATATTTGACAAGTTTTGAACTTAAACCAAATTCGAAACTTATTACAAGTCCAACGAGTCTAAAAGTTCTACGTATACCATGTGTCTTAGATCTTCATTATGTTAAACTCGCCATTTTCGCTCACAATTTCATCCATAATGAACCCAGCTAGTTGTTCTTGGAGTGCCAGTACCTCTCCTGCAAGTATCTCCGCACCACCTATTTCATTTTCCTGCACAAACAACATTCGAATCAAAGGAATGCATTAGCATATGGTTTCAAAA
>OAMR01000423.1:1072801-1095317 GCA_900205405.1 Echinochloa crus-galli
TATATATATACTCAAAACGAAACATGGCGCAGTACCTAGCTTGCTTTGAATAGGTCTGAAAGTTACTGTACCAAGCAAGCTGTGTAATTCCCAGTAAATTGGCTAGTCTCCGGTACAGTGATGTAACATTCAAACTTCGTTACTGTCAGCATGACTTCACCGGCGTTACAACAACAGGCTCCAAAGAAACGAGCAATGCAGCCAATTCTTCCATGTAAAATATTCGCAAATCGCAACACGTCAGTGAAAAATCTTTGTAGGGCACATTACCGAAAGGTCCTCAGAGTGGCCCAAGCTAAGGAAGCTTCCTCGAAACCGACGCTAGCTCTTCTGCTCTTGCCACGGTCAACTAGGCCCGGCACCCCCTCCTTGTCGTGCTCCTGAAGTCTCCTATCTAGTCACTTTACAAGACGGACAACGATTGTATACATGGCTAATTAAAGTGTGATCAATATAAAATGACATGGCCGGATGACCATGTGGTAGCTCCGAGGTTGATTGACAAGGATCAAGTGATCGACTAATTGGTGGTGTTGGTGAAAGGGGGAATTATTAAGGAAAAGAATATTTGCAGGCTCTCCAAAGAAAATATATTTGTAACGTGATGCACAGGGGCACAGGGGTCGTGGGGGATCTCGCAAAGGTCCCTTGCGTCCACACGCCTCTCCTCGCCATTGGCCTTGGTGAGATGTGTGAGCGGGTCAAGTCCTAGCACTGTGGCACATGCGTCGCAAACAAACAGCGAGCCCGGCCGGCCCTCATGAATTGGTCCGGTCCATGCATATGCATGTCCTCCGTCAGGCACACATCCATCGAGCAGTGTAGAAAAGGCTCCTCTGCATTTGTTTAATTAAGCTCTCTTCGAGAAACATACATATATAAATGCCATGAAGGTGTAACTGTAAATCATATGCAACCATAGCGTTCAGTGTCAGTGGATAGTGTCCTACGTGGCAGCCTCCCTTGCACACTCCTCATCCTTTTTTTTTTGATAATTCATACTCCTCATCCATTGGCACTGAGCTGCTACTGCACTGCGGCACTGTACGTACGCCGATCGTCACCGCGGCGCTGCACGAGACTGGGACAGACGCGCAAGAGGTGGGACTTCGGAGAGCCATCGTTTTCACGGCGCGTAGCGTAGATACAGACAAGCTAACAATTAGAGGATGAGGTTTTCAGAAAGAGCAGACTCGGGCAAAGCATAATTCACATCTCGATCGTACGTACTAATTTACATGTAAATACACAGCAATACCAGGTTACTACTCGATCGCCATGTCCACGCGAAGTAACAAAAAAAAGTAGGCACAAGAAAGGAAGGGATGATCGGAGCAAGAACGACTACGCTAGCGCGACGACGGATCAATTCAAACTTCCAGCCGTTCATGAATCGATGGCCGCAATTGAAGTTTTCGCGCAACACAATCCCCCGTGAAGTATATGGGCATCCTGTGGCATCTTCTTCTTCTCTCCTATGTCAAGGTGTTGCAGAGCCCCTGCTGCGGCTTGGCGTCGGAGGCGGCGGCGCCCCACATCTCGGCCAGGCTGTTGGGGAAGTAGCACGCCGAGAGCTCCAGGGCCCGGTCCTGCTCGGCGTGGCGGGCGCGGCGGCGAGGGCCCGGCTGGCGCTGGCGCCCCCGGCCGCCATGGCCTTCTTCTTGAGCTTGGTGTTCCAGTAGTTCTTGACGTCGTTGTCCGTCCGGCCCGGGAGCTTGGACGCGATGATCGACCACCTGCTCCCGATGGAGCTGTAGAGCGACCAGATGATCTGGTCCTCCTGCTCCGTGTAGCCGCCGTGCCTGATGTCCGGCCGCAGGTAGTTGAGCCACCGCAGCCTGCAGCTCTTGCCGCACCGGTTCAGCCCTGCATAACAAATGCTGGATCAGCCTCCAGAATCTGCTCGAATAATCCTCGCTCGGCTCGGCCCAAGATCATCATCACAGCTAGAACACGATGACGATCGGGAGGATGGACTGGAGTGTGCAAGTGTATGTACCTGCTTTCTGCGGCAGGGCGATCCAGTTGCCGCCGATGCCGTGGCGCTGGACGTAGCTGCGCAGCTGCTCGTCCTCCTCCGGCGACCACGGCCCCCGCTTCACGCTCGCCTTGTCGCAGCACGGCGCGCGCCCCATCTCCGCCCGATCGAGCCCGAGAGGCGGCGGCGGCGGCGTCCAAGGCTGCAGCTTATATGCAGGCAAGGCAAGGCAAAGGGGTTTGTGGCGGGTCTGACCCGAGTAGCCGTACGGGGTGTGCAGCACAAGTACAAGACGGCAGCCGGGTGATGCCGCTCTGGGCTACGGATTTTATAGCCACCCGGCGCGTCCCGAGCGGGGCCTACCCGTGGGTACGGCCGAGCCGGAGCCGCCGTGTGTGGGTGCGGTGAGCCCGTCCCGTCGCCCCCGTTCCGTTCTGTGCGGTCGTACGGCATATCTCATGGTCTCATGGCTCGGACCCCGTTTGTCGTCGCGGTTCTTTTGACCAGACGAGCTTTTATTTATTTTTTTATTTTTCCCCGGTGCTCTCGTCTCGCTGGAAGGCCTTTGCTTTTAGCCTTGGGCGTGCATGCATGTAATGGTCAAATAACTTTGTTATTACGGTGATTATTGTTACCTCCCTATGGTGCTAAAGTATACTCCTATATGTGGAGAACAGCTCCGGCACCGACTGCTCCAGCTTTTGGATTCGGATCTGGCGCGTGCTTCCAAACGCTGGCGGGCAGGAGAACTCGAGCCTCTGATCGAGCCGGGACCGGGAGATCTTCTCTTTCTCCGTCGAAAATTCAGGTAAAGCTATTCCAGGATCAAGCCTGTACTATCACTGTATGTACTGTCCGACATCCCAACTGGCTAGCCCGTGATGTGTGTGTTTCGTCAAACTCTTGACTACTGGCTACGCCAACATGCGTTCCAACTCGGAGCCGTGCACCGTTTCCAAGCCCAAGTGGTGGCGGCCGGCGCCATTTCGACAGTGTATGATAACAGGGGGGAGGAGCACATGCGCTTTGGCTACGGGAACATTTGGATTATATTGGCTCCTTAATTCAGTTTCGTCTAGCGGTGCACGCATGATTCATGGTGACAGAGCTAGCGAGGGCAAAGCAAAGCGCCAACGGGCGTTGTGTAATTGTGTTGCCCGGGTCAGTCTTTGTTTTGCAGCTACGCGAGTCGCATGCGTTTGGCGTCAGCGTCACCGTTCCACCATAGCATGCATGTTGCACATGACAGAAACGTGCCCTCTTTTTAATTAATTTCACGCTTTCATGATGGTTTGTGTTAGAGATGCAAGTGGGTACCCAATGGATTTTTTGGGTCAGCCGTCCCAGTTCATTTTACCTTTCAAATTAATTATAAGGAATACCATTCTAGTTCATTTTTCTAAGTTTTGGATCGACCCAATAACCCAAAAACATAAATAGTTGCATCCCTAGTTTGTGTCGAATGGAAGTCATTAGGACCTCAGAAACCAGCCAGGTTAGTATGCGCGGGGTGGAGACGGTGGATGGAGTCATGGAGAGGGAGAAAATCGACTGGTATATAGGTACAGGGCTGCTGCGAGGGGAGGATTAGCAACGCAAGAGATGAGGGACCTGCGCTCGTGGGTGTCTGGGAATTGTTGCGGTTGCTTTACAAAACCTTTTTCTTTTGTATCGTCAACCCATCCACCCCTGTTCCCGTCAACTTTTTAGAAAAATCCCAACAACTTGTAACTAAAACTTTAGAGCTGTATGACGCTGTCGTTTTATGCAAATTCCACTAATTCGCCCGGCGTTATTTCTCTGAAATTATTTCAGGGATAAATCTGTTAGAATTCAACAATAGTATAGGTACGGATATGTCATATTCATTTTAGGATTTAACAACTCTTTCTTTTAGTGACAGCTAATGTGCCCGTCAACAACTAGACACCTATGACAACTTTGTTAGTTTTGATAAGCCAACTCGGGCTATCGAAATTGCTCATATAAATAGGGTTATAGGTGTGCCTTGTGCATATGAGATTGATCGGTTGAACTATGGTCTATTTTTCTTTTTCCCCGACAAAACATCAACTCCTTTTATCTCTAATATTATCATCCCTACTTCCCTGATATTTTGTTCAATAGAATATTTTATTGAATTTGTCAACTCAAAGGTCACCAGCAGTGTTTTTGACTTTTTTTTCTAAAGAAGGAGGAATATATAAATGGCTAGATTCCGAGAGAGATAGAGAGGTTGAAGAAAACACATGGATTTGCCTGTACATATAAAGATTGGTCGACTGAAGTATGGTCTATTTTTCATTTGCCTGACAAAAATAGCAACTCTTTTTATTTATCGTTTTGATGAAGAAATATTTTCTTAGTTTTTTTTGAGAAAGAGAAATATTTTCTTAGTACCATGGCCGGCAGCTCGCAGGCCAGCCGGGCTGTCGCATTTGTAACGGATGCTAAAGACGAGTGGGCCGGCCTTGCGCGATACAGTATCGCTACGGCCCACAGGCCATTTCCACTTCCTTGTTACACCCACCCTCCCAGCTGACAGGTTGCTGGGCCTTCCGCAGGCATAAATTTACGCATAACAGAGCAAATTGCTGTTGACCTCCAAGGAAAAAGAACAGCCGCTTCAGTAATCAAACATTGCCATCGAGGATTACGTGAGACATCATACATAGACCCTAACAATATGCTATATCTCGACCAAAGTTGCAAGAACCAAATGCGATTTAAAACACAGTAGTGGTCTCTACCAAATGCCAGAACAGCGAAGAAAAAAAAGAGAATATATTCCAGCTGCTGCAAAACCAAGCAAACAAATTCATCCTCGAAATGCCCAAAACGCACGCTCACTCGTTCGCTGGACCGGCTCCATGCACCAGCAAACCCAGCGCACCACCAACGGGCTGCTCCCCCACGCTTCGCGGTCCCCGTAGACCAGGTCCACTCGCCTCCACCGGGAAGACCGGGGGCGGTAAGATCACCGATGAGTTCACCGGCGCCGGCGCCATCGGCCAGGTGTGCCAGGTTATCGGAGCCGTCGTCGACGTGCGCTTTGATGAGGGGCTCCCGCCCATCCTCACGGCTCTGGAGGTGCTCGACAACAACATCCGCCTCGTGCTCGAGGTGGCGCAGCACCTTGGCGAGAACATGGTCCGCACCATCGCTATGGACGGGACAGAGGGGCTCGTTCGCGGCCAGCGCGTCCTCAACACTGGCTCCCCCATCACCGTAAGGACGCCCCCCATTTCTTGTCGTTGACCGTACATTCCATTTTGCTATGGTACTGCTCGATCTGATGAAATGTGGATCTAATAGTGTTAGATTTGATCTGGACACGCAGATCTGCGTAGCCAGTGATTAGGTTTTAGATCGTCCGATCATTGATTAATTAGTTGGTGGATTGTGGTTTTATATCGTGTAAAATAACTTCTGCATTGTTATCACTTTCTTTCATTCATAGATTTTCAAATAGTTGCTATGTGCTTGATTTTAGTGTCGTTCCCTATTATAATGTTGAGGATTTAAGTTGTCAAGTATGTTTATCATATATACTGGTGGTGTATGGTTTCAGTGTCTCATCTGTAATACTGTCAGGATAGGCCAATTCACTATAATTTCTGACTTTAAAACTATTCCTCTCTGTAGGTTCCTGTTGGCAGGGCTACACTTGGACGCATTATGAATGTTATTGGTGAACCCATTGATGAGAAGGGTGACATAAGTAAGCTGCTGGACTTTGTGGTGTATTTTTGTTTTGAAATGTCTGTGCAAGAGGTTTATTAATCTTCTTGTATCTTTGCTCTGTTCCAAGAGAAAAATGCGTAAATTTATGCCTGCGGAAGGCCCAGCAACCTGTCAGCTGGGAGGGTGGGTGTAACAAGGAAGTGGCAATGGCCTGTGGGCCGTAGCGATACTGTATCGCGCAAGGCCGGCCCACTCGTCTTTAGCATCCGTTACAAATGCGACAGCCCGGCTGGCCTGCGAGCTGCCGGCCATGGTACTAAGAAAATATTTCTCTTTCTCAAAAAAAACTAAGAAAATATTTCTTCATCAAAACGATAAATAAAAAGAGTTGCTATTTTTGTCAGGCAAATGAAAAATAGACCATACTTCAGTCGACCAATCTTTATATGTACAGGCAAATCCATGTGTTTTCTTCAACCTCTCTATCTCTCTCGGAATCTAGCCATTTATATATTCCTCCTTCTTTAGAAAAAAAAGTCAAAAACACTGCTGGTGACCTTTGAGTTGACAAATTCAATAAAATATTCTATTGAACAAAATATCAGGGAAGTAGGGGTACGTTCTCCAACACCAGCAAACACAGAGAAACCACCTACATACAAACAAACCAGTTATCACAATCAGAGGAAAATAAGCAACCAAGCCAAATTCACCATGATACTCAATGCAATACCAACCATGGGCCTTAGCAACATTGTTGATCAACTCCATAATAAGGACAGTTTTCCCCACTCCTGCACCCTACCAAAGGGGAGGAAAGATTGGTCTTTTTGGTGGTGCAGGAGTGGGTAAAACTGTCCTTATTATGGAGTTGATCAACAATGTTGCTAAGGCCCATGGTTGGTATTGCATTGAGTATCATGGTGAATTTGGCTTGGCTGCTTATTTTCCTCCGATTGTGAGAACAGGTTTGTTTGTATGTAGGTGGTTTCTCTGTGTTTGCTGGTGTTGGAGAACGTACCCGTGAAGGTAATGACCTGTACAGGGAAATGATTGAAAGTGGTGTCATCAAGCTAGGTGACAAGCAGGTGAGTCTTACTATTTCTCAATTTCTTTGTGGAATTGGCATATCAAATATATCCATCTCTCATATATTTTCTTTCTGTGGCAGAGTGAAAGCAAGTGTGCTCTTGTCTATGGGCAAATGAATGAGCCCCCGGGTGCTCGTGCTCGTGTTGGGCTGACTGGTCTGACTGTTGCTGAACATTTCCGTGACGCTGAAGGACAAGATGTGCTTCTGTTTATTGACAACATTTTCCGCTTCACTCAGGTAATTTCTGCAGGGCATTTATTTGGTCTGCTAAAAATATGCATCTGATCATCTGTTCTTTACTCATTTCAATGCTGCATTGATGTTAAATCTGGTGGCATTGTTGCTGTCTGTTGATACCAGGCAAACTCCGAGGTGTCTGCTCTTCTTGGACGTATTCCGTCTGCTGTGGGATACCAGCCAACCCTTGCAACTGATCTTGGAGGACTGCAAGAGCGAATTACGACAACAAAGAAGGGTTCTATTACTTCTGTCCAGGCTATCTATGTGCCTGCTGATGACTTGACAGATCCTGCTCCTGCTACTACCTTTGCCCATCTTGATGCCACAACTGTGTTGTCCCGACAGGTTTGTCCATTTGGTCCTGTAGGCTGGTGCATTATATATATGATGTGCTTGTTATGACATGGGTGTGCATGTTGTGCAGATCTCTGAGCTTGGTATTTACCCTGCTGTCGACCCACTGGATTCCACGTCCAGAATGCTTTCTCCCCATGTGTTGGGTGAGGATCACTACAACACTGCTCGTGGTGTTCAGAAGGTTCTTCAGAACTACAAAAATCTTCAGGATATTATTGCCATTTTGGGTATGGATGAGCTCAGTGAAGATGACAAGTTGACAGTCGCACGTGCAAGGAAGATTCAACGTTTCCTGAGCCAGCCCTTCCATGTCGCCGAAGTTTTCACGGGTGCTCCTGGGAAGTATGTGGAGCTCAAGGAGAGCGTTGCAAGTTTCCAGGTAAAAAAATGGCCATATTTGTTCAGAAACTGCATTTTGGTGACAGTGCTTACTTGAGCTTTTCCATACTTGTGCTGTGGGGATCTCCCCCACAGTTTCGTTTCAAAAAAAGCTTTTCCATACTTGTTTAGGTTGTGCCTTTTTTGCTAATGGATCTGGTATTGTGCAGGGTGTTTTGGACGGGAAGTACGATGACCTCCCTGAGCAGTCATTCTACATGGTGGGAGGCATTGAGGAAGTCATTGCCAAGGCCGAGAAAATCGCCAAGGAGAATGCTTCATAAGAAGGCTTCTTGATTATTGCACCTTGTACAAGTTCCATTTTTGGATTTTTAAGCTTTAATGCTCTTCGCAGTTAGGCAGGACGAGCTGGAGTGCCATCTCCTGCTGAGGGATGCTTGTTTTTGTCTTTTTTTGTTCCCCCACTTTACAACCAAATAAGCAACTGCAGTGACATTGATTTCATCTGAACCAACGTTACATGACTCCAGAAACTTGTGTCCGTTGTAATGCAGATCCAACAGATCGTGAAGTTATGGCTTCTGGTTGGTAAATTATGTTCTCCCCAGTTCTGATACCGTTTACTGTCTTAGTTTTGACTGGTTTAGCTTCCTAATTCCTTCTTGTTCAGCTATTTATGTCTTGCAACTGATTGGCGGAATCAGTTGGTCAAGTTCTGTTTTGATCACAAATTTGTTGTTAAAGTGTGATCAGTTGGATTGAAGTGAATAACCAATGCAAATGGGCCATGCTATGTCTTCTATTACATTAGAAGAGATAAGCATATGATGAAACAAAGGAACCTTGTCGAACATAAAACTACCTTCAGACTGTCATGCTCATTAGGCTACAGACAGTTTGTGTACTTCGCCCCTGAATCGACTATCTGTAATGCCAAATGTGCATTTGTGGATGGAAGAGTTTCGGATCTTTCAATCATCAGTTGATACGGGCGACACCCCGCAATCGCGAGTTTCAGAACTTAACAGTCTTTCACTCAGTTCGGAACTCGGCAGTCTTCCAATCAGGAAGCTTTATCTTTATGCTCAAGTGAGACGGAAGATCACAGGAAACAGAATTTGATCAGCATCAACTCCTAGCGACAGTGGCAAACTGGCAAGTGGCAACAATTCCTGGGTGCCACAAAAACTTCAGCTGCTGTCTGTTGTATCGCCTTCGCCTGCGACACTGACAAACTAGATCTATGCTTGCTCGAGGAAATCGACTACAGAGCGTATTCGCTTGAGAGAGACGCCTTGCTGTCTATCGGGGCACACAAGTCGCTTGATTACCAAGAATGCCTGGAAATCCCTGCTGTATAGCTGAATGTCTGAATCCTGAGAGCAGAGTTGTCTTGTCAGAGACGCTTGTCTAGGTCGACAGCAGTCGGCCACTTCTTGCTTCGAGTTGTAACCATGTTTTATATATGCATGCTTTAAAGATACGGAAATTGTCCACAAACCACCGCTATGCCAATTGCCAACGCAACCGGACGACGCGACCCAATCCCATTTGTTATATTCTGATGTAAATATTTAGTTAGTTTTCCTCAGAAAAGCTTCTGACTCCTACTGCGATTCAATTGTTTTCATGTTAAATCCTTGTGAATTCAGGTGTAATTCTACATTCTACACATGACCTATTTTCCTCCTTCCTTGGAGCACCACATATGCAATGCAGGTGACAGGTCCTAAGGGTTATTTTCAACAACTTTTCATATGCATGTTTGATGAATTTGCTTACTCAATTTAGTGGCTGAACCCTGTGGGTAACCTAGTTGAATTGGCTGGTGCCGCGTGGTTCTGGAAAAGTTTCTTTTACTGTAGTGGAAGTGAAGACAGTTAGGCTTCCGGTGGATGTACGAAATAAGAAGCTAGAAATGAACGTTTTAGCTGACTAGAGCTTCACAAATTGGTTGGTAGCTTCCGATTTAGGTCAGTCAACAATCATTTCGTCAAGGAAGTGAAAGGCTGGCAGTGGATGAATATGAAGCTTTATTGAACAGTGGCGTCGTTCTGATGATGTTCTCCACGGATGGAAGTAGTAGCATGCATGAAAGGTTATGATGAATTACGTGTACTCGCAAACAAGAATTGATAGCAATAGATTTTTCAAGAAGCTGTATGCTGTAATGAAGCGACCAACGGTTGACATGGGAGTACTAACACACAACATGCTGTCCGATCGCTCAATGGCTGCCAGGTGCAGAAACCACCAAGGGTTGACCAAACACACTATGCATAGGTCAACCCTTCCCAATCCGAAGACTTGCCATCTGCCCAAACCCCGGTGCAGGCTTCCACCACTAAGAGCAGGGCTTATGGTTACGCCGGCTGCTAGCCGGAAGGACATGCTATTTAATATGCAGCTGGGACGCAGGAAAAAAGGCAGCAGCATGCGGCGGCAAATGAGCAGGTAGCGCAACAGTGGCACAACCAATAGGAGGCAGAGCTAGGTGTACTCGCCCGCTGCAAGCCGGCGTGTGAGCAGTCGCCCGCTCCTATTTTCTCTCTCTCCCCCATTGGATCTCGCCGGCCTCACGCCGGTTATTATACTTGCTCTAATCAGTAATCACCTTTACAGGCCACAAGAATTCAAAAGTTTGAAGCTGACGCCGTTGGTCAGAGATGCCACCTGGCCACAGTAAACACCACGCAAGACCCCGCAAGCAAGTGGTTCAGGTTCATCTCCTCATCGTGCCAGAACGACTCGGCCAGACGCTCACTCGCCACCCACGTCTCCAACGTGATCGATTGATCTCCGCAGGCAGCAGCTCACCCAGTCCACGCGCAGGTACAGCACGGCGGCTGTGTCGCGCGTTCATGGCCTGGTACCACTGTACCAGTGCTATTATTCTGTTCAATCACCCCGGCCTGGCAGGTTCCCTGCAGCTTTGTCGGCGACGTTCTTGTGATGAAACTGACGAAGGATCATGATCATGTCAGCTGCAGATCAGCATCAGCCTTGGGGTGATGTGGTTTCCGTGGTCAACTCGCGCTTATCCTTCTCGTCAATCTCCGAGGTACTGCAGAGTACTACTAGTCATTAACTTTGCAGACAGGAGCGTCTCTGTCAGTGCAGTTTAGGCTTGCAGAGTCCTGGCGATTGGTGCTGAACTGGGGGGAAGACTTTGCTTTACGGAAATTGTCTTTTGTGGCATAATCTAACATGAGTTTTATCGGGTCGATTCGTCGGCTGGTTATTATTTTTCAATTAAAACGTCGGTCGGTTTGTTATCTATTCGAGTTAGAAAGTTTCATAGTGAATTGTGTGGTGGGTTTGGGAGTTGAAGTTGGAGAGTTTTGGACTAGTTCACTCTGCTGAAAGTTTCCACCGAAAATTGGAGAAATTTACACCGGGTTTCAGTTCATTTCTGAAGGCACCCTACCCCAGTGATGTACTAATTGCAGTATTTTATAGCAGACTACAAGGGTAAGACGATCTTTGCGAGGAGGGCAAGGCATGTCTGGAACTTGCTGCTAATCCGCGCTATCATCATCTCTTGACATCAGATTAGAAAGAGTGCATCTCTGTCTACTGCTTTGTGCTAAATGTCCAAGAGGGAACAAACAGCACACACAGGGCATGAATACGCACAAGGACAGTAGCCTATCAGTATCACCTGCCACCTCTCCTGGCTTAAATAAAAGTTAAGTTAAACTAGAAATCACGGTAGCTTGCCACGTTTAAATCGTGGAGGTGTCCACCAAACTGGCACAGGAAAACGACGTCCATCCAATAAGACAACGGTAGACTGTTTCTCAGTCAAGAACAAGAAAAAAAGATAAAGACGAAAGGACTAGCCTCTGACTCTCTGTACCGACGAAACTAGCTTAGAAAACTTTTTAAACCACACAGCGAACCATCCTGCGCCGATGTGAGCCTAAGACAACGATGCAGATGAGAATAATATGAAAGGAGTTGTTCGTGAAAATGAGCCAAAAATTGTACAATAATACCACCACGTGTTGCTCATTTCGCGGGAGCAACACAGGTAATTGGGCAAGCGACAAAAATAACCACAATCTAAACACGCGGCTAATGACTTCCTTCCGACGCGCCCTCAATTTTTGCGGCCTCAAAGAAATAAAACTACAAAACCGTAAATTCACCTGGAGCAACGAAAGACGGCAGCCAACGCTTATCAAACGATCAACGGGGAGGGCGACGAGGTCGTAGGAGGCGTCGGCGGTAGCGGCGCTGGCGGTGGCCGGTGGTGGCATGCCGAAGCGGCCGCGTCCATGCCAGAACACGCTGCTTCCGATGCGCCGCTTCGCCGTGCGGCATCGTGCCTGGGCCAACGAACGAGCCGCGTGTTTTATCCTTTGTGCCACTGACATGTGGATCCATGACACGTAAGACGGATGACATGGCGCCACGTCGGACAAAAACCGCTTCCAAAACCGCTTGGGGAGGTCACGTGTCCGGTTTCGAGAATTGAGGGAGTCTGAACGGATGGTTTTTGAGTCCAGGGAGGTTTCACGAACTCAGTTTAACATCCAGGGAGGTAAATGGAACTTTTTCCCTTACGAAAAGCTCTCGCTACCTCATGCGCACCATGGTCCACGGGAACACCCCGGGCTCTCTCTCGTGCACTGGCCCAAACTACGGCGGCTGCTACTTCGGCCGCTGTGGGCTGTGGCTTTTTCATCCGCGTGAGATTGGCCTACGGATCGGTCTGATTGTTTCGCTCGCTGTGGCTTTATTTATGATCGGGATCGAATGATTGACCGTGACCCCTTAGCCACCTCACGTTCGCCCTGTTCGATTGGCTGGTGGCTGGTGGCTGGCGCTAGTTTTTGCTGAGAGAAAAATACTGGTGGCTGGTGGCTGGCGCTGGTTTTCGCTGAGAGAAAAACACTGTTGGCTCGCTGGAAACAATCCAAACGAACAGGGAGGTTCACATCCTCTAAAATTGAAATTTTCCCAAACACCTCCGGCAACCCTAGAATGACTAGGGAGGTTGGGAAACATGACATATAGGTAATGCTTGATGTCACACTTGCTAATAAATTTGAAAATCGCAAACATCTTCGGCAAACCCATAACGACTAGAAAGGTTGAAAACATGAGCTATAGATAATATTTGAGGACACTTATCCTCTCTAATTCAAAAGCTCCTAAATACCACCGACAACCCCATAATGATGGCGTCCGAAATTTAGCAAGGCGATTCAACAGGAACAACACCCCTGCACTACTCCTGAAGCTGGACATTTCAAAGGCGTTCGATTCTGTGCGATGGGATTATCTCATTTCCCTCATGCAGCGGATGGGTTTTCCCCCAAAATGGTTAAATTGGATCACGGCACTTCTCACATCCTCCACATCGCGGGTCCTACTTAACGGCATCCCCCTTGATCCCATTCAGCACGGCCGCGGAGTGAGACAAGGAGACCCGCTGTCCCCCCTCCTCTTCGTCATCGCGATCGACCCCTTACAGCGCCTTCTCGAGATTGCGACGGAGAGGGGCTTTCTTAGCAAACTTAATGGCAGGGTGGCTCGATTCCGGGCATCCCTGTACGCTGATGATGCTGTCATCTTTATTAAGCTGACGTCCAAGGACGCCAAAAATCTGAAAGAACTTCTACTCAGATTTGGAGAGGCAACCGGACTGTGCACAAATATTCAGAAGACGAGCGTCACGCCTATCCGATGCAACAACATTGACCTCGACAGGATATTGATTGACCTCCCGCTTACAAGACTCCCATTCCCGATCAAATACCTCGGCCTTCCGCTCACGACCAAACGCCTAAAGAAACTGGATTTCCACTCTGATCGACAAGGCTGCTGGGAAATTGTCTACATGGAATGGGCGCAATCTCACCCAAGCAGGCCGCGTCACTCTGACCAAATCCGTACTCACCTCCAGCCGGTATACACTCTAACGGTGCTCAAACCGCCAAAGGAAGCTCTCGAAGAGCTCGACAGCATACGCCGACGGTTCCTTTGGGCCGGGGACAAGGAAATTTCTGGAGGCAAATGCAAAGTCAACTGGACGAAAACAACCCTACCTAAAGAATACGGAGGCCTCGGTGTGCTTCACCTAGAAAAATTCGCACGGGCGTTACGTATACGTTGGCTTTGGGAGAACTGGGTATCCCCGGAAAAGACCTGGGTCGGCACGGCACTGCCTTGTGATGACATCGACAAGCTACTCTTTGCTGCGTGCACAAACATCACACTGGGCGACGGTCGTAAGGCGCGTTTCTGGACTGATGCGTGGTCCCGAGGTCAACGCCCGAAGGATGTCGCTCCACAGTTGTTCGTCAAGTCCAGGAAGAAAAATCGAACTGTGGCAGATGCATTACAACATGACAATTGGATCCGCGACCTTGACCACAGAAATGGTTTTACCATCGCGCACTTTCACGAGTTCGTCAACCTATGGAACCTAATCAAGGACACACATATACAGCCGGACGTGCACGACGCTATCACATGGAAGCTTTCTGCACATGGCCAATATACTACAGCATCGGCTTACAAGGTGCAGTTCCTTGGCTGCATAAAGACGCCACAGAGTGCAAAGATATGGAAAACATGGGCGACTCCTAAATGCCAATTCTTTGCATGGCTCATTCTTCAAAACCGGGTATGGACCTCGGATAGACTCGCGAGGCGAGGATGGGATCACAGTCCCACTTGCCCGTTATGCCGGAGAGTAATGGAATCGGCTCATCACCTCCTAGTTGATTGTCGCTATACAAGGAGGATATGGTCGCTAGTAGCTGTCTGGGTGGGACAGCCGCTCTTGATGCCCACGGAATGGGCCCAGAGCCAGACGGTTCTTCAATGGTGGTCCAACATCACAACGATCCCTGATACGCCACGTAGGGGTATCCAGACCCTCACCCTACTCCTAAGCTGGGAAGTATGGAAGGAGAGAAATGCAAGAGTCTTCAGAAATCACGAATCCTCGGTCCTCACACTTGTCGATCGAATCAAGGAAGAGGCATCGCTTTGGGCAACGGCGGGGGCCAAAGATTTGGCAATTTTGATTGCGCGTCACTAGACGCTCCTTCTAGCCCACCATGAAGGGCCGCGCCGACCAACCCCGTTTAGGTTCGAAAACTTCTGGACAAAACTCCCTGGTTTCCAGGAGGTCGTTCCGCAATGCTGGAACGCCCCGACGCATCACACCGAGCCCTTTCATAGGCTCGGACACAAGCTCTACGTAACATCGCTTGCTTTAAAATCTTGGAGCCGCTCGCTAATCTCAGATGCACGGCTGAAGTATCACATGGCCAAGGAAGTTATCCTGCGACTGGATGAGGCTCAGGACTTTCGGCAACTCACCACTGCCGAGTATACTATTCGGGCGAAACTCAAGCGCCGACTAACGAGATGGTTAGTGATTGATAAGGCGCTAATGAAGCGACCAACGGTTGACATGGGAGTACTAACACACAACATGCTGTCCGATCGCTCAATGGCTGCCAGGTGCAGAAACCACCAAGGGTTGACCAAACACACTATGCATAGGTCAACCCTTCCCAATCCGAAGACTTGCCATCTGCCCAAACCCCGGTGCAGGCTTCCACCACTAAGAGCAGGGCTTATGGTTACGCCGGCTGCTAGCCGGAAGGACATGCTATTTAATATGCAGCTGGGACGCAGGAAAAAAGGCAGCAGCATGCGGCGGCAAATGAGCAGGTAGCGCAACAGTGGCACAACCAATAGGAGGCAGAGCTAGGTGTACTCGCCCGCTGCAAGCCGGCGTGTGAGCAGTCGCCCGCTCCTATTTTCTCTCTCTCCCCCATTGGATCTCGCCGGCTTCACGCCGGTTATTATACTTGCTCTAACTGTCTAAGTGTGCTTTTAAAAATACTTTATATTCACTCTGGTATCCAGACCCTCACCCTACTCCTAAGCTGGGAAGTATGGAAGGAGAGAAATGCAAGAGTCTTCAGAAATCACGAATCCTCGGTCCTGACACTTGTCGATCGGATTAAGGAAGAGGCATCGCTTTGGGCAATGGCGGGGGCCAAAAATTTGGCAATTTTGATTGCGCGTCACTAGACTTTCTCTTTTTACTGTACAGATATGATTGGACTGTAAACTCTCTTCTTTATCAATGAAATAGGCACTGTCTTGTGCCCGTTCGTTCAAAAAAAACACAGGTAATTTGAATAGCGTGGTACGTGATGCGAATTGAAGCTAGACGTACTACAAGCGGATTATCATTTGTCGCAAAGTTTAAGATATGACAGTACCGCAGATACATCAATAGGCTTTGCATAAGAGGGTGGTTGGCTAATAGCGAGTGAACTTCACTCCATGTAATTATTAAACCTGCACGGCAATTTCCTAGTAAACCCGCAGATCATTTTAAACATCTCCTCGATCTCGAGGTGTCGCCGTTGACCCCGGCCAAAACTCCCACGTTCCACGACATCCTGCTCCACTGTGCAGTGCACGCTATCCTCTAGCACACTCGGCGCAGGTGCAGCGCACGGCAACCCGCCCGGCTGGGCACACGCACCGCGCACGCGTCGGAGCGGCTTGAAAGTGGCAAGCGAGCGGCCGCACTTTCCGTGACGCGGCTGCCGCGGCGGCGAGCTGCCAGCCGCGACGGCGCGTCCCGAACGGAAAACCCAGCCGGGCAACCGCCCAGACCCCACCACGCCCCACGCGCTAACCACCGCTATGCCAATTGCCAACGCAACCCGACGACGCGACCCCATCCATCATCCCGACACGAGATCGAGAACCCCCCAAGTGGAGTGGAGCCCGGCCGGAACGGAACGCGCGCGCCCGCGCTGACGCCACCAACACCCACCAAACCACGCATCCTTTCCCCTCACTTGCCACCCATCCATCACCGTCGCCTTCGCCCACACGCGTTTCCTAAGCTCTCCTCCCTCTCCACGCGGCCCCGCGCCCGCGCTGCCGCTCCACGCGCTATATAACCCGCCGCGTCCTCGCCCAGGGCCGCCAGGACGCAAACGACCAAGCTATCTACAACTTCATTTTCTCAGCTCAGCTCATACAGTCGGAGTCGGATCTCTTCGTCTTGATCCATAAGGCGGCGTGCGATCGAGCTTGATTCTGCGGATTCTTTGCCAGCGATCGATTCTCTGCGCCATGGGCAGCTACCTGTCGTGCACGCTGGCCAAGGCGCCGGGCGGGAGGTGCGCGAGGGTGATACTCCCCGACGGCGGCGTCAGGCAGGTGGCGCTCCCGGCGACGGCGGCCGAGCTGATGATGGACGCGCCGGGCCACTTTCTCGTCGACGCGCGCGCCGCGGCCGTCGAGGCGTGGAGGAGATGGTCGACGATGCCGCGGCCGCGGAGCTCGGCGCGCTCAAGCACCGGCTCAGCAATGCGAGGTCGAGGAGGCCGACGCTGGAGACCATACAGGAGGAGCATTACCTGTCGTCGAGAGCCTAATTGACACACGCATGCCATGGCAAAAAAATTTTGATACTCCCTGTGATATAAGCATATACGCGCGTTTTACTTTTCCGTCTCGTTTTTGGAGCATTCAGTTGAACTGAATTTCCAAATGATATATGTACAAGATGGGAAGTAAGCAAGTTGTACAGCCAATGTTTTTGTGAAGAGAAAAATACATATATACTAGGTCAGGGTTATTTTCATTTGTTTAATTAGCTCCGGTCTATTGTGCAGTTGTCCACCATTTCACATTCTCAAGTTTAGCGTGGAGTGACCGGACGACCGGTTCCTTTCATATTAACGTCGTGGAACCTATTGATTGATTGAGCAAATATCTTCAGGAGAAGAGGAGGAGATTGGTTCCACACTTGGACCGTTCAAATCACAAATTAATGTGCCTACTATAACTTGATAACTTGATAGTACCATAGATACTTTTCTTGCTCTTGTAAAACTAAATGATGTGCCGAACAAAAAATATTCAGTTTGATAACTATGCATATTTTGTGGTAATATTGCGTCTATCTAGTTTTTTTCAGTAATACTAGTTACAATGCCCGCGCGGCACGCGCGTGCTAAACTTTCTTCTACATATGTGTCCTAATTCTACGGCACGTACGTTTATTGATGACATGTAAGTACTAAAATAGTATCACTTTAGAGGGCCATGGTAAGTGTGCTTTTAAAAATACTTTATATTCACTCTTTCATGTATATAGAGAGATAGTTGCCATTTATTTATATGGAGAAAACTATCCAATTTATTGTCTATTAGCGATACGGGATAATTGTGTATAGACGTGGGTATAAATGTGGGTATATTTATGAAAAAAGTTTTAGGTTTCGAGGGGGAAATCACTTTACAACGTCGATAAAATGAGTCTCTCACCTCCCTTTTGTCAACGTTTTTTCATGACAGGTGGGTGCTTTGTGAGGTGAGTGTGGCTCTAATTTTAGTGAGAAGTGTTTTCAAAAGTTATTCTCTTTATAGTATAGACTAGAAGCATGTAGCCTGCTTCTAATAAACTTTTCTCAAAGAATGATCATTCATAACTTTGCTTACATAAACGAAGTGTCCTCAAATAAATAATAATATCTTATGCCATATGTGCTTACATGTATGTTGAATCCACTGGTCGCCTTGAAAAATGATTTCATTGCATTACGAGACTGCATGTTTAATAGGCACATTGTAAGTAAACACAGTTAGTTAAAGCTGTACTTTTAAAGACCGCCAATGACCAAAACCAAATCATTCTGAACCAGAGAGACCAGTCCTGGACAAACATGGCAATATAAAAGGGATAATTTTTAGAGATGAGTGGATAATATATTATACAGTTGGGCAAGAGGCATAAAAAGAAAATACATGTCATGATGATATTGAACGTTGCTTACAAGCATACTCAGGAAGACGATGAAAAGGTGATGTGAAAACTTCAAATACCAACCAGCGTGTCGGGAACTACAAATTTTACTTGAGAAAAGGTTCATTCAAATTCGTCCAGAGTCAAAATTTTCAGCTTCTACCACTAATTAGCATCTAAGACCTCGTATAGATTGAGGCTATAAGTTCAATACTAAAATCCATCATTAAACATACTCTTATACTCCTTTTTCACATAATATATTTTAGTATTATAACCATTAATAATCAAAGTGTAATATTGAAGTCCAGATGAATCCTAAAAGATCTAGATCTCCCCGGCCGGAGAGAACATTATTTCGTAGTTCACCATCCTGTAAAGAAAAGCACATGAGCGATGTTATCCGGCGAGTTTACCTACAACCAGGTGATCGATCTTCGGATTCAGACAACGCAACAAACGTAGTGACAGAGGAACCGGCGGGTCACTGTCAGTTTCCATTGGTATCAGGTGTGATCTGAACCTGGTAATGAATTTTGTTTGCGGACAAAGATACCATGATCGATGTCCCTCAAAACAGGGCAAAGAGGGCAGTAGACTGACCGGTGAAAGCAAGGCAGGCTGGCCTAACTGGGAGTACTACTGCCTGATGAAGAAAGCAAACCCGATATTTGGCAGCGTAGTATGCGTTGTTAATAAGGCGAAGAAAAGCATTCTTTGCCGGCGAGAAATTAGCAAAGACATCATCCCGTCAAAAATCCGTTCCCCTTGTCCGCGCCGTCATCGCTACATTGCTGGTTGGTAGTACACACGTGACGGTGCGGAGCTCAGCGGGCACACGGGAGTCACTGTCCGGCACGGTGGGCTCGTCTACGTGCGCGCATAGCGGCTGCATACGGAGTACGTGGCTGCACGAGCACCCCGGACTCGGCACACAGATATGATATGGTTGACCCGAGACGGGGCGTAGCAGGAGGAGTAGCGTGCGTGGTCGCCGATCGCCGTCCTCCGCGCCGCGTCGGAAGAGTCACCGGCTCACCGCCCGGGCGGGACACGGTTTACGGGTTTAGGCCGTGCAGAACGACAGCAAATACGAAAGAATGTCAACGCCACGGCGGTGCCGAGTTTTTTGTTCGCGCCACGGCCGACACCACGCCCCGGCGGCCCGGCCCCGTGCGCTCCACTCTTCCGCCGGAGCGACCTGGCGGCTGGCGCTGCCGGCGGCGCGGCCCGACGAACGTGGCGCACGTGAACGATTTCCCACGGAAAACGGGCCGAGTGCCGATGTTTTCGCTGGGCCGCATGGGGACGGATCCACACGGTAGAGAGCCCATCCGGTGGCCCGGTAGGGAGCTTGCGTGGTCGCGTATGTGTGACGGCCCAAAACTCTAACTAGGCCGTGGTCCACGTTTATTGTTGGGTAAATAAGGCTGATCCATTTATCATGTGTATATTAAGGGATGAGCACAATATAAAATCGATAACTCTGACGCGTAACCGGTCGCGCCCGCGACTCATCGACGCCCGCAGCCGAGAGAGGTGCGGGCGGCGGGGGCAGAGGAGGGGGTGGAGGAGACAGCGTCGACAAATTAGGGTTGGGCCGTGGTGGCGGGCGGCGGCGGAGGCGGTGGGGGCCGCCGGAGCCGGACGGCGGTGGCTGCCGGCGGGGGAGACGGAGGGGTCGCGCGTTCTTCAAACGCGCGACGGGTCGCGGGATAGCCTCGTCCATATAAAATGCATCTTTCGTCAGTAGAGAGATACTGTCTTGTCACGGAGATACAACTTGCAGGTGACTAGGAAAACATGCTCCCCTTTCACTAAACTGTGAGCATGCTTTGCACGTACACGTAACAATTAATCGTGTGGAGTAGCATATGAAACCACGATAATCTCTCCGTTCAAAATGTAAGATGTCTTAGTGTGTCAAGACCTATAATACCAAATGAAAATACTATCAAGGCTCCGTTTGGATGTCGATATTGAGCAGCTCGGCATTGAATTTAGTCTAATACCAAAGCAGCCATGACATTGAAATGGGCTACAATTCCAATGCTATTGTTTGGATGACCATTATATTGTCCTTTGGAATCTTAGAAGGCAACCTAATTCAATTCATGTTTGGATGTAAAAGAGGATAGAATTGATATTCAGTTTCTACCGACGTCCTGCTCCCTCTCACATAGCGTCGCAACCCGTCGGCGAGCTCCGCCTCTGCTTGTGGCGAGCGCCGGCGAGCACCCGACCCGTCGGTCTGACCGCCGCCATGCCCGTCTCCCAGACCCCTGCCTTCCCGCGTCGTCTTCCCCGTCCCAAGGTTCAAGCCCCCAAGCACCTTCCCGAAGAGCTGCGGCGGCGTGAGAGGTGCGAGGAAGAGGAAGCGGCATGGGGGAGAGAGCGGCACAGGGGCAGAAGCGGTGGCGCGGCGGAGGGAGGAGCGCGGCGGAGGGAGCAACACAGGGAGGAAGCGGTGGCGCGGCGGCGGAAGCGGCGGCGCGGCGGAGGAAGAGGCGCCGCCGCGGAGGGAGCAGCGTGGGGGAGGAAGTGGCGGCGCGGCGGAGGAATTGGCGGCGCGGCGGAGGAAGCAGCGGCGCGGTGGAGGGAGGAGCGCGGGGGAGGAAACAGCGGCGCGGCGGAGGAAGCGGCGGCGCGGCGGAGGGAGAAAGTGGCGGCGCGCGGAGGGAGCAACGCAGGAGAGGAAGCGGCGGTGCCACGGAGGAAGGAAGTGGCGGCGCGCGGAAGGAGCAACGCGGGAGAGGAAGCGGCGGCGCGGCGGAAGCAGGGGAGGGCGCCGTGCGGCTCGCCGCCGGTGGGCTGGCGCTGGCCACCGTAGAGAAAGAAGAGGAGGGGAGGGGATGTGGAGGGGAGGCAATTCGACGCAATACGGAGGGGGAGGCCTCGGTATTGTGGGTGAGGGCGCACGAGTGTGGTGAATACCGCGCTGGTATTGGAGTCCAATGCCAATTCTGAATTCCATGTCATCCAAACAGTATGCATTGGAGCTACTCAATTCCAATTTCAAATTCTAGGGCTGAATATCTACATCCAAGCAGGGTGCAAGACATATTCCATAAAAGATACAAATGAAATTCATGTTGATGTTTTTCCTTTTGTAAATTTAGTAAAAGCTAGAAATGCGTGACTTAATGGGTCGTTGCGATTACGGGATGGAAAAATGTCTTGCATGTGGCAACTAGCCCATCACTAGATTCGCTTTTAAAGAAAAGCAGAGACCACTTAGATAAGATCAAGATTTAAATGTCTCATTAGTACATAAATTTGATGAGCGAGTACGTTTAGATACATCATCTTTTTAATTGCTCATTTAGAAGCAACAATTTAACATATCTATACTATACTATAAAGAGAATTAGATTTAAAAACACTTCTCGCCAAAATTAGGCCCACCTCTCACCTCACAGAGAACCCATCTGTCAGAAAATTTGGTTGATGAATGGTCAAAAGGGGGAGGGACATTCTTGCGTTGATTTTCCCTCAAAACTCAAAACTTTTTTCACCTAAGACACCCGCAGGTACCCACGTACCCAGGGGACCCACAATTCCACCGCGATCCGTTATCCTGTATTGCTAATAGACAATAAATTGAAGAGTTTATTTCATATAAATAAAGACCAACTATCTCAAAAATGATGTGCATCTAGATTTGAGAATACCTGAAACTCTCTATACATGAGAGAGTGAATATAAAGTATTTTTAAAAGCGCTTTGCACGACTGGTCTGTTTACCATGGTCCACACAAGTGTTATTGTTTTAGTACCTATGTATCATCAATAAACGTGCATGCCGAACGTGCGTTTTGCTAGTATAAAAACAGGTATGGGCTTCCCCTGACTTCGGTAAAAAAAAACAGAGGGACAAGACATGTGTGAGTCGTTCAGTAGCGTAGTCAACCCAGAAGCTGTAGGACACAAATTTTCATATTGTAACTACACTCGGTCGTATATACTATTATGGTTGTTTGTTGTGGGGATGATTTGGTGTTACTCCATTTATTTGAGC